>CANYBF010902491.1:0-13902 GCA_948192965.1 Dalechampia spathulata | reverse complement strand
TTTTTGAATGCCGTATGCCATGAAAACGTATGCTAAACAACTTAAACCTAAATGCGTGCTTAGGAGTTTTCTTTAAGCTTAAACAAAGTGAACATAATAAGATGGAATACGAATAAATTGAAAACCTCGAACCCAAACTCTAAAGAAATTCAGGCCGCTTTCCAACACAGGAAGACCTAGGTTTTATTTCCTAGTTTTCTTTTAGTCATTCAATTGAATTGACAAAACAAACTAGGTGGCGACTCCACATTATAAAATGCATTGTTTTCAAAATTAAAACGGGATACGCCATTGAGAGCAAGCACCACGGCATTTCACACCGAACAGCGTGCAGGGCTCCCGCGTCTGGGATGCACTACTCTTACAGACGTATAGCATATGCAATGCGTATGTATAGTGTATGGGGTGCGACATAGCATATGCATGACATGTGAGATGAATGGTCATTTCATATGCATGATATGTGAAGTGATGCGTGACATGGCATATGCATGGCATGTATATAGAATGTGTTTGTATCATGTGATATGGCATGTGAAATGATGTATCATATGCATGACATGGTATAATGTATGGTATACCATATGCATGGCATGTGAAAATGATGTATGATATGGCATATGCATGATGTGGCATAATGTATAGCGTACCATAAGCATGGCATGTTAAATGGATGGCATACTATATGCATAGCATGTGAGGTGAATGATATATCGTATACATGGCATGTTAAATGAATGACATACTATATGCATAGCATATGAAGTGAATGATGTACCGTATGCATGACATGTGATATAGCATGGCATATGCATGACATGACATAGTAGTGCGTATGTGAATGTGTATTCAACATGGTATATGTATGGTATACAGTATGATATGTGTTATGGCATATGACGTGGCATAGTATATGTCATGGCATGGCATATATGTGCATGATAAAGCGTATTGGATGATTGAGCGTATTGGATTGTGTATTTGGAGTATTGGCGTATTTGCATATTTACACATATATGCATACAAAATATAGTATGTTATGACATACAGTATATGCATGGCATGCATAGTAGTGTGCATGTGTCATGTGACATGGCATGTGACATGAATGACATGGTATATTTGAGAAAATATAAACCATGAATAAAAATAATAAAAGGCCGTGAAAGGGATCAAGGAAATTAGGGGATACACATGAGATAGGGGGGATTATTACAGACTGAATTAAATAATTCTACCCTATTACAAAATATCCTCGCGTACATAATTTTTCTGAGTATTAAGTAATACCCCATTCCTCCTCGGTTTTGCACGATCCAAAATGCACGATGGATTAATACGTAAAATAAACAAATAAAATTCATTAGTAGCAAATGAATTTTGGATTTAATTGACTAGTCTAATGCCATTTAAAAGCACAAACCAAGAGTTAAAATCCAGCAATTATTAGGCAATAATTGTAAGAATAAACATGAGCTGGATCATGAAAATTCATTTTAATAAAATAATTTTAAGCAAAATAATTTTATTTGATCATGGAAAAATTAATTGGGAGTACTAACATCACATGGAATATTTTGGAGATAGCCCCTTAACCAATTAAAATCCAATCCTTTCAAAAATCACATTTATATGATTAAAAATAGCATTTTATCGTAAAAATTAATTTTGAGGCCAAAATTAATTAAATGTAATTATTTTATGACTTTTCCAGAATACTTGAGCCACTGTAAAGCATCAAATACCACTGGATATGTTAAAAATACAGTGAAATATGGTATGAAATACGATTTTTCTAGAAAAAAGCAAACTATGTACACCGCGCATCAGGCTATGTGCGCCACACATAGGCTAGGTGTGGTGCACATAGCATGACATGTGGTGAAGGGAGTACAGAATCAAACTACAGACCAAAATAACCATGTTTAATGAAGATAGTACCTCATTTTGACCTTGATTCGGCCTCCGGTTTGATGAACCAAACAATTAATTAAGCAATTAATTGGAATAATTAATTTTAAGGCTAAAATTAAATAGATTTGGATAATTTATGATAGATCTAGAACCCCAAGTGCATGGAAAAGCTACTTGAGTCACTGGAAAATTCAAAACCGAAGCGGTTCGGGTTAAAACCAGATTTTTTAATGAAAATGAGATCTATGTATGTATGCCACATATACATCTATGTGCACCACACATACCCTGTGTGCACTGCACATAGATCTATGTGCGCCACACACAGGGTATGTGTGGTGCACATAGATGTATATGTGGCATACATAGGTTGAAAAACCGAACTAAAACCAAAAATTTGTCAACAGAAACCCTAGATCTGGCCCCGATCTAGGACGATCGGACCCAAAACTGGGTTTTGGCTCATGGATTGGCATCCAAATCATGAAAAAATAATTTTAAAGTTAAAATTATTTAAAATCTGGCTTGATTTAGGGCAAATCCAGGACATTTAAGGCATGAGAAGGCCTTAAACATCACTGAAATGGCCAGATCGGGAAGAAAACTGGGAGAAAAACGTGAGTTTCTTTGAAAACTAAGGCCTATATGCGCAGCATATAGGCCTATGTGTGCCACACATATGCTACATATGGTGCACATAGGTCTATATGTGCAGCATATAGACACAAAAAATTAAGCAGAAGGAAGAAAAATGAGGAAAATCAAAAATTTACCTCTTAACAGCAGCTTTTCTTCCAAGATCTTGCTTCTTTCCGAGTGTAGGGAGCCTAACTAAGCCAATTTAGTCCTTAAATCCAAGTGACTTAATTAATTAGGGGCCTAATTAATTTGTGGAAGTATTTTGGCAGAGTTTTGCTTTGCCTTTTGGTAATTTTCGGATCCCTTCAAATGAATCCCGAGCTCTATATTTATAGAGCAATTTTTTGGGCGTGGCAATTTTGTAATTTTTGCCCAGATTTGAAAAATTTTAAAACTATGTGCGCTGCATATAGGGCTATGTGCGCAGCACATAGCCTATATGCGGCACACATAGGTTTATATGCGCAGCATATAGTTTGGAACCCATCGCGTAGGGCCCATTGTGGTTGCTTTGGGATGTGTGCCCTTAGCCTATGAGCATGATTCAACACGAGGAACAATTTTGTAGAATAAAGTTTTTCCAAATTGGGTCCCGAAAAGGCTCCCGGCCAAACGTCTTTACTATGCAACATGCGGTGCGCATAGTACTATGCACACCGCATGTAGCTATGCGCTTCGGTCCGTATGGGCCAAATGGGATGTGAGCCATATGTCAAACAAGCATTATTCAACATTCTGAGAAACTTTATAGTTATAAGTTTTCTCAAATTCGGCCCCGAACATGGAGTTTTGGCTTAATGGGCCCGTTTCGGGCCTAATAGGCTTTTAGGGCCAAAATGTAGCATTCGGGATGCCATGACTCGTGTCTTGCGTAAGCACTAGTGGAAATGTATTCTGTGCATATAGAACACTCGAATTAGGCTGAGTCAGGTGATGGGCCCCACCTATGTACTATTCATAGTGAATAGTACCTCGATGGGCCCCAAGTGCTTTACCTTGAGTAAGGCAGCAGGTGGGATGTGTTCTGTGCGTACAGAATGCATCAAAGTGAACTATAGTGGGAAGCGAGCCCCACTAATGCTTAGCGGGCCCCACAACACGGTAAGCCCCGAAATGTGGCATTCGGGATGCCACGGGGTGTGCCTTGCGTAAGGCAGCAGTGAGGTGTATTCTGTAGGTACGGAATACACAAAATATGATAATAGTGGAAGCGGGCCTCACTTGTGTACTATTTATAGTAAATAGTAACCTGGGTCCAAAATGCGATACTTTGCATTCTGTGTATCCTACCATGCGTAGGCAGGCATGAAATGTATTCTGTAAGTATAGAATACACAGAATAGGCTAACAGGGGTAGTGGACCCCACTAATATCCTAGGTGGACCCCACAACGTAGTGGGCCCAGAAGATGTCATTTACGATGCCAAGCGCTGTGCCTTGTGTAAGGCAACTGGAAAATGTATTCTGTAAGTACAGAATACCCATAATAGGTTATCAGGGATAGCGGGCCCCGCTATTGCCTGGTGGGCCCCACATGTACACTATTCATAATGAATAGTACCTAATGTCAAAAATGCAATATTTTGCATTTCGAGTGGTTTGCCTTTCGTTGGCAATAATGAAGTGTGTTCTGTGTGTACAAAACACTCAGAATAAGTGATGGGTCCCACCAGGCACTATGGTGGGCCCTACCAGTTTTGAGGTGTTCTGTGCACCAGGACATACAAGGGAAGCCACAGAGGCCTATGTGCCTAATCGGGGTCGATATGGGGACTAAAACTGAGCCAAATCAATATAAGCCCGAAATTGCACGAGTGTGAAAAGTCAGGGTCAACAATATCTTATATTCTTCTTTGGATATCCTACAAAATGACACTTGTCAGATTTAGCTTCAAGCTTAACTGACATTATTCTCTTCATATAAGCAGGACAATCCCATACTTTCATATAAGAAAGTATAGGTTTCTTCTTAAACCATATATCATATAGAGTACCTTCAATCGATTTAGTTGAACCTTATCTAATACATGAATAACAATTTCCAATGCATAACCATAAAGATTTAATTAAATCTATAATACTTATCATAGACCTGACCATATCTAATAAAGTCTTATTCCTCCTTTTAGAGATACCATTATACTGTGGTGTATAAGAAGGAGTCCATTGAGACAATATCCCATTATCTTTTAGGTAATCCTGAAAATCTTGACCAAAGTATTCACCTCCTTAATCTGATTGAAGAGTTTTAATACTTTTTCTAAGTTATTTCTCAACTTCATTCTAAATTCTTTGAACTTTTCAAAAGCTTCATACTTGTATTTCATTAAATACGAACATCCATATCTAAAATAATCATCAATGAATATAATGAAGTATTGATATCCACCCTTGCCATAAGTAGACATAGGACCATATACATCTGAATGTATAAGCTTTAATGTCTACTTAACCCTTTCACCTTTTTCCTTTAAAAGGTCAGTTTATCATCTTACCAAGTAAACAAGATTCATGTGTTTCAATTGATTCATAATCAAATGATCCTAAATTACTAAGCTTGTGTAATTTAGACATGTCACGCCTTTCTGTGATGCGACATGTTCCTGTAAAGTAATTAATGATTACCAATCAAATGGAAACCATTAATTACCCTACAAGGGATGTAAATTTTTTTTATATAACACTTGTATTATATTTTAAGTTTGCAAAAACATATTAGGATATTAATCTCACATTACATATTTGCATTTACTGCCTTAATCTCTATTTTAAATTACTTGTCAATATTTTATAAACCTTAATCTAATCCAAATCCTAGCCTTCTAAGGAAGCCGTGCTGAATTAGTACTTTGGAATTCATGCATTCCATCCATCTGTTAACCTGCATCTATCAAATGATGAACGCTGAGTATTTCACTAAGTGGTGCTATAAACATAAACATAGGTAAACCTATTTAATATATATAAAAGATTTATTAGCCTTAATCATCATATTTATCACTTCGACATATAAGTATTTAGCATACTATTTTTATACATCTCTTATTCATAACCTCAATTATTTATTCACCGAAATACTTAGAATATAATTCATTCTGATAACACTAAGTCAATTTATTGCCATGCTACTCATGCTTTATTTGCCTTAAATCAATAACACTTTTCGAATTACTTTTAAGTAATAAAATCTTATAACATGTATACTTCATTAATTACCTAATATTAATATTCACGATCTCAATACTGTAAAATATTTTCATAATATGTTCATATAACATAATCATCGTAATTCACCAATTTTTTATATCATACTGTAATCTTCGTTATGACTATTACCTATAAGCACAAGCTTTTACCTCTGCTTCTAAGATCTCTATAATATTATATCAACATTAAAAAGCTGTGTACTTCCAACATCATTCCATCAAGAATTTCTTAATACTATATCATACTTTAACATATATTCAAACCAACATCATCATGCTATAGACATTATCAAAATATAATTAAATTTTATAAATATTTTAATGCTATTTTATCACTTATCATGAATTTCCTCTTTAGTAGTAAATCATAATATATTTAAGTATACGAATCATTAACTCTATCAACATTTAACATTTAAATAGTATCAATAAATAAGATCATGCTCTTAGCATACATTTCTGTTAATTAGCATAAACACCACTCATTGTATTTGAATCATTGTATAATAATGCAATATAATATGTATTATGAATGTCAACTTATCATGTACTTTCCTTTGTTTCTCTTATCATTTCATTTCATCATTATTATGAGAATGCCCTTATTTTGCATTCTTTCTCTGAATAACATACCATATAGAAACCATCATTTTTCTGTAACACTTAAACATGTGCACTCGTAGTGCTTTCATCATCTCATTCTTTGTATTTTCATGATATATGAATAATGATATTTATGTGTGATAATGCATTCATGTTATGCATTATCCCTCTTATTTTCCTTTAACATTTCATTTCATTTCATTTTCCCTTTCACATATTGAGTCATTTCATATGCGTGCTTGGTACTGGGTCTTTCATTTCATTTCATATCATTACCATGGTTCAACAAACTGGAACCCATTTCACATTCATTTCATTGATTTCATATTATTTTCCTTTCTATTCATTTCCTATAGGAATTCATTTCATAATGCCCAAGTACCCTTTTCATTTATCATTTCCTCACTTTCACTCATTTTCCTCCTTCCTTATTTCTCCATGTCATGCTGTGATTATGAATATGTCCATTGATGTTTCATGACATGATATGTATGCATTATGCCATGATGCTATGATAATAATATGTAAACATCATTATAAAATATCATTCATCATTCAATTTATATACATCATTCATTTCATACATTCATTGACATCTAATATGATAAAGATCGTCTCATAACATAAAATATTAACATATCGATCATTGACCTTTATTAATAGGTCATGATATTTTAACTATCAATTTATCATTCATAATTTACTATTCATACCTCATCGCATATCATAGGTTTAACACCTTGTTTAAAATAATTCTAAACCATGGATGTAATAATTCATTCATTATTGTATTATTATTAAATTTCAGTCTCTGATACCTTAATGATAATGATATCCATAATTATTACTTAACACACCTTTATAAACTTTTCATTTCTATACTTTCTATTTTATAACATTTTATACTAACACATATTTGTATCTTCTTACTTGTATAATTCATTACATGATTTAAAATCAATATATTTTGATGTCATGCTAAAAATATATGTCACACCCAGCCCATATCTAGGGTAATATGCTCCTATAGCATGAGGATCAATCTCCCAAATAGAAACCACTGCTCACACCATAAAGGATACGTCGTTGTGAGCACCAGTTTCTGCTAGAGCCTATAGTGAGGCTTGCAAAGCTCACAGACCAAGGATCGTACTTGGAGCAAAAGTACAAACTTCCTAAGGGGTTCCTTCAGGGAATGATACAGACTCGAAAGAGTCGCAAGGCAGTTGCCACTGGATGGTTTTGGATTGGTCCAACTGACCCATAGCATGAGTGCTAGTTAAACCCTTCAAAGATTGGGTTTGGGTAGTGGAGATATATTTCTATGAGTTTCCAAAATCAATTTTACCATTATAGTTGGAGTTAATTATCCTAGGTAGGCAAGCATACGAGCGTATATGTAAGCACACATCATGACATGCGATTCGGCGTTACAAGGTTGTACATAGGATGTTATATAATGCTATATGACATTTGGATGGCATGGCATATGCATGGCATGTGAAACGGTGATAAAATAACATGGCATATGCATGACATGTGAACATGAATGACATATCATATGCATGATATAACAATTAAGCATGACATATAAGCATATAATCATGATAAATAGCATGTATGGCATAGTACGTTTAACATTTTTGGATCGTATTAGCATTATAAAATGTATGGTGTATGTGTGGCATATGAAGTGAGTGATGTGGCATATGTATGACATGTGAGATAGATGACATGGCATATATATGGCATGTGGAATGGATGACATATCATATGCATGATATGTGAGATGACATATAATATGACATATACATGGCATGTAAAGCGAATGACATATCATATGCATGACATGTGAGGGAAATGACATATCATATGCATGATATGTGAGGTAATCCAAGACATGGCATATGTATGGCATGTATCATGGATGACATACCATATGCATGACATGTGAAATGAATGACATATCATATGTATGATACATGAGGGAAATGACATGTCATATGCATGATATGTGAGGTAATGCAAGACATGACATACGTATGACATGTAGCGTGGATGACATACCATATGCATGACATATGAAATGAATGACATATCATATGCATGATATGTGAGATTGCATATAACATATGCATGGCATATGAGGCGAATGATAGATCATATACATGACATGTGAGATGATGTATGACATATTATGTGCATGACATGTGAAGCGGATAACATACCATATGTATGATATGACATAGTAATATATGTGTGTAATGGCATGGCATATGCATGACATGGCATAGTGATGCGTATGTGAATTAGTATTCAATATAGTATATGTTGTGGCATACGATATGGCATGTGACATGGCATGGCATAATAGCATATGACATGATGATAGCATGTGATATGGCATGGCATATAGCATGGCAAGTTGTGTGTATTGCATTACGTATCGACGTATATTGGCATATTTTGCAATGTATTAGCGTACATGGTAATAAATGTTATGGCATGGCATAGAAGTGTGTGTTGTGGCATGTGACAAAGCATGTGACATGATATGGTATTTATATTTCAGCAAATATAATAAACCATCCATGAATAAAAATATAAAGGCCGGTGAAAGGGATCGAGGAATTAGGGGGATTAAATTATTACAGACCAAATAATTCTACCCTATTACACAAATATCCTTGCGTATACATAATTTTAGGACCTTAAGTAATGTCCCCTCCTCCTTGGGTGAATTTTCTCCTTGGGCAACACGAGCCGAAAATGCATGAATGATTAATATGCAAAATAAACAAATAAATTCATTAGTAGCAAATGAATTTAGGATTTATTTGACTAGTCCAATGCTATGTGAAAGCACGAACCAAGAGCCAAAATCTGATTAATTGTTAGGCAACAATCATGTGATTTTACACGAGCCGGATCATGAAAATTAATAAAAATAAAAATTATTTTATGCAAAATTTTTTTTGTTTGATCATGGAAAATCAAATGGGAGTGCTAACATCACTTGGAATAATTTGGAGATAGCCCCTCAACCAATTTGAATCTAATCCTTTCAAAAATTACATTTTTAATGAGTTAAATCGGCATTTAATTGTTGAAAATCAATTTTAAGGTCAAAATTAATTAAATGTAATTAATTTATGATAGATCCAGTACATTTGAGCAACTGTGAAGCATCAAATGTTACTGGAAAAATCAAACCAATTTTGAAAATGATTGAAAAATGTGATTTTTGGGAAATTTTCCAGGGAGTGTGCGTCGCATGTCAGGCTATATGCGCCACACATAGGCTATGTGTGGCACACATAGTTGAAGGTATGGTGCACATAGCTTGTGAATCTATAAGAAAATCAAAATTTTCATTACATAAATGATCAACAGACATAAATAAGCAACTTTAATGAAGACAGTATCGTATTTTGGACATGTATCGACCTCCGTTTTGCAATTCAAACAATTAATTATGCAATTAATTTGAATAATTAATTTTAAGGCTAAAATTAATTAGATCTAGATAATATTGGACAGATCCAGAACCCTAAAAGCATGGACAAGCCTCTGGAGTTGCTGGAAAAATCAGATCTGAAGCGGATCGAGTGAAAAATGACCTTTTCTGTGAAATTTGGGATCTATGTTCATTGCACATAGATCTATGTGCACCACACATAGGCTATGTGTGATGCACATACATGTATGTGTGGCGCACATACTTTGCAAAATAGAAGGAAAATATAAATTTTTAAGCAAAAACCCGAGATCCAACCCTGATCTAGGCAGATCAGAGCCTAAAAATGAGTTTTCACTCTGTGGATTTGCATCCAACTCAAGAAAAATAATTTTAAGGCTAAAATTATGTAGATCTGGCAAGTATACGGTAGCTCCAGAACACTAGAGGCATAGAGGAGCCTTTAATGTTACTGAAAGAACCAAATCGGGTGAAAAACCGGAGCAAAATGGAAGAAAACAGAGGAAAACATAGGTTAGATGGGTTAGATGTGGCGCACATAGGTCTATGTATGGCGCACATAGCCTGGAAAACAGAGGAAAACAAAAGGTTTTTGAGAAAAACGTGAAATTTGGCTCGGATCTAGGCAAATCAAAGTCAGAAATGAGTGATTTTGAATACCCAACAACATGAGTAAACAATAAAGAGACATGATTGAAGCCAAAAATCAAGAGATCAAGCCAAAAATTGGAGATTTAAGCAAAAATCCAAAGAAAATGGAAGAAAATGGAAGATTTACCTTAAGGCAGTAGGATTTTCTTCAAGATCTTCACTCCAATCGTGCTTAGGGAGCCTAATTAGAGCCAATTAGTCTCTAAATCCTAAGTAATTAATTAATTAAGTGTTTAATTACTTGTGGAATAATTTTGGTAGAGTTTTGGTTGCTCTTAAAGCAAATTTCAGACCCCTAAAACTGAACCCCAAGCTCTATATTTATAGAGCTACATTGGGGTTTGGCAAAATTGTAATTTTCAGTCCGGATTTGAAAATTTTAAGGCTATGCGTGCCACACATAAGGCTATGTGCGCAGTATGTAGTGCTACATGCTGCGTATATAGTATTTTGACCCATCACATGGGGCCCACTGAGGTTGCATCGGGATGTGTACCCCATGCCCCATAAGCATCATTTTGTATGTCAAGACATTGTGCAACATGGCTCACATCCCGTTTGGTCCTGAGAAGGCTCCTGACCAAACGTCTTTTTATGTTATATGCGTAGCATATAATGCTATATGCGGCGCATATAGCATTTTACCCCTATTCGTTTTGCCTCACTCGGGCAAAACGGGATGTGAGCCATATGTCAAATAAGCATCATTTGACATATTAAGGCATTGTGCAATGAAAAGTTTTCCGGATTTGGTCTGGAAGGTGGGCCCCACCAAACGTCTTTTTTTCTTGCATAGTACGTGCATAATGCTGTACACTAAACCCATTTTGCTTGCGTATTTCACCTTGTATGGGTGAAATGCAATGCGTTTCTTAGAGCATCATTTGACATATTAGAGCGTTGTGTAAAATGGCTCCTTATTAGGTGGGCCCCTGGTGGTGGGACCCACCAAGCATCCTATTTCGAGCATATAGTGCTATACGCCCAAAAATGTAGAATTTTTCATGCTACATGTTTTGCATGTCAAATAAGCGTTATTTGACATTGTAAAACATTATCGACGTGTTTTATTTATGTGGGCCCTACCAGGTGGGCTCCGCCTGTGAGTCCCGCATATGGGTCCCATCGAACATTTTTTGACTTAAGTGATGTGCACGTAATGCTATGCACTCAATGTGCTCTGCATATCCAGAACACTTAGAGGAAACTGATGAGGGCAGTGGGTCCCGTTAAACATCGTAGTGGGCCCCACCAACTGCAATGCGCTCTATACACCCAGAGTACTTAGAGGAAGCCAAACAGGCTTATATGCACTATCGGGGTCGACTTTGGGGACTAATACCGAGCCGAATCGACAACAACCCGAGATTGCACAAGAGTGAAAAGTTAGAGTCAACAGTCATCTATATGGCTTATTTTAGTTCGTATGGGTACTCGCTCTTGTATTCAGTGGTGATAAGAAATTGCAGTGTGGCATTTATTCAATGTTACCTATCTTAACCTGTATACCCATTCATTCATTCATACAATTCAGGTTGGCAAACATCTCATTTTATATTATATATGAATAAAGTCATACATTAGAGTTCTTAATAGTTACATAATACCAGTTACAAGTATCACCACTAAAAATACAGTAATAATTACTGCCTCTATGATCAATACAACTACACTAACAAAACAAATCCAAGTATGCCCTCAAGGGTCTAGTACCGCTTCGAGAATAGCCTTTCTCTGCTGACGCTTGCTATCACTTCTTATGTTGCTCTTTCGAGGACTTAGTACCTACATTCATCAAATGATAAATGCTGAGCATAAAACTCAGTGGTGTTAGTGAAACATATAGTTACAATCAAGCCAATAGCATTAAACATCATTTCATCATATTATCCATTCAACAATCATTTGTAGTCAATAACCCAATCATAATACATCATCATCCTATAAGAACCGCAAGGGATACATAAAAGAATACATTGCCTTCAACAATATATGAAATAAGAATGCCTTCATACCATGCATTCTCCCTCATTCCCTCTTCTTTTTCTGTATATATGTGCACATATCCTTTCCATACTGGGTCCCTGTATGTACCGATACTCATCTCTCGAAGGAGGGTATTAAATTGTATGGTTCTGTGAACCTATTATTGTAAGACTGTATGTCTTGAGACTCATCTCCCATAGGGAGGGTATATAACTGCATGATTCCTCAAGGGAATCCATCATCTGTATAACCCAGTATGTTTAGAGCATATAGCTCTATAAGCATCTCTCTTTCTCTTTCTTTTCCCCCCCTTATACTTCCTCATGCATGCCATGATTATGTATATATGATGCTTCCTATACACATATCATGCTCATCATAGGAAAATATAAGCAATACATAGTCATAGAAATAAAACACATCATTTCTCTAGACCTTACTCAGGTCCCAAGACAAGGAAAGAAACAAACATCTCAACTAGCACAAACTAGCACAAACCTGTAGTAATACTACTTCTAACGTATGCCCATAGTCCCACTACTAATGATCAAAACGTTCAACTTCTAGCTCTCACACCTTCTTGGTACTTAAGACCCTTAACTCTGTTATTTCTAAGGGTTTAAGAAATATAAAGATGAAAGAAAAGTAAGGAAAATCCTTGTTCTTATCTGTTGAAAAGTCAAACTTAAGTCGCATATGGCTATACCACATTTGGTACGCTCATATGGAGCTAAAACTCCTGACAAGCTAATTTTCCTACGAGGGCTGGTATGCCCGTACCCCCATTTGGTACGTTCGTACCATCACATTCTTCCTGACAAATCTATTTTCTTGCAAGCACCGGTACGGTTGGACAACCCTTTGGTACGCCCGTACGGTCTCTAGGAACCTAAGGCCACCCATCTCTCATGCTTGGTACATGTGTACGGTGATCCGTACGTCCGTACGACAACTAACCAACAAACCTTAACCCACTCTAAACCCTTTCTCAAGGTACCTAAACCAAAATCAACATATAATACACTTCTAAAACATCAATTACCTCATGCTATACATGGTGTTTGCCCCTTATACTATAGAGAAATCTCAATAAGGCGGCAATAACCCTCTCTTCCACTATGCTTCTTCCCTTTCCTATCAATCATACCCATTACATTCAACACTCCACATTCATCAAAGGTACAATATCATTTCACCCCATCATTACATCTCAACATGCTTATGCACATAACCTTTAATAGCACATTACCATACACACATACAAGTGACAATCATATACATATATACACACACATTCCTATACCATCAGACATAATCACATAACATACATTATCAACACAAGCAAGAATCCATTCTCATTCCATATCCATAACCAACAGTCAAACAAGCATGTGCTCACACAGGTGCATATAATCCTATCAAACA
>CANYBF010902213.1:0-23364 GCA_948192965.1 Dalechampia spathulata | reverse complement strand
ACATTTCGAGAAACTTTGCAGTTATAAGTTTTCTCAAATTCGGCCCCGAACATCGAGTTTTGCTAAATGGGCCCAATTTGGGCCTAATAGGCCCATTAAGGCCAAAATGTGGCATACGGGATGCCGTGGGTCGTGCCTCGCGTAGGCACTAGTGGAAATGTGTTCTACGCGTCAAGAACACTCAGATTGGTGAATTCGGGCGGTGGGCCCATCTGGGTACTATTCATAATGAATAGTATTCTTATGGGCCCCACAGCACAAAAGGGCCCAGAAAGTGGCAAATAGCATACCAAGCATTTCGCCTCAAGTGAGGCAGTAAATAAGGTGTGTTATGTGCATACAGAATGCCTTAAAACGGATAATAGTGGGAAGCGGGCCCCACTAGTATTTGGCGGGCCCCACAGCGTGGTGAATCTACAAATGTGGCATTCGGGATGCCATGAGATGTGCCTTGCGTAAGGCAGCAGCGGAATGTATTCTATAAGTACAGAATACACAGAATCAGCTAATTGAGGAAAGCGGGCCCCGCATGCGTACTATTTATAGTGAATAGTGACCTCGGTTCAAAATGTAATATTTTGCATTCTGTGTATCCTACCATGCATTGGCAGGTGTGAAATGTATTCCGTAAGTTCAGAATACACAGAATAGACTAGTAGAAGCTGCGAGCCCTACTAATGTCCTGGGTGGGCCCCACAGCGTAATGGGCCCCAAAGATGGCATTTGCGATGCCAAGCGTTGTGCCTTGCGTAAGACAACTGGAAAATGTATTCTGTAAGTACAGAATACATAGAATAGGTTATAAGAGGCTGCGGGCCCCGCTTTTCCTAGTGGGCCCCATCTGTGCACTATTCATAGTGAATAGTGCCCACGGCCAAAAATGTAATACTTTGCATTTCAAGTATTTTGCCTTCTGTAGGCAGCAGGGAAGGGTGTTCTGTATGCACAGAACACTCAAAATAGGTAGCGGGTCCCGTCAGGCGCTATGGTGGGCCCGATTAATTCTGAAATGTTCTACACACTAGAACACACAAAAGAAGACACAAGGGCCTATACGCATAATCGGGACAGATGCCGGGGACTAAATCCTAACCGAATCAACAAAGATCCAAAATTGTACGATGGTGAAAAGTCAGGGTCAACAATATATACATACATATATTGTAAGGTAAAATCCCTCAATCCAAACTTAAACAATTTAGTTGTTAAATAGTATGACACAACACTATATACCAATTTAACACTAATGTGATTTCAAGTAGAAATGTAGGTTTACATATGGGAACACTCATTTCCAGCCCTTATGTACTCACGCAGCTAGCTCCTTTATACTAAAAAGCTTTTCATGAAATCATTCCTCAATATATAAGACACTCAAAATAGAACATATACCAATAATATAAACTGTAAATTCTAAAACTATAGTACGAATCTAGTTGATTCGCCCTCTTTTTCTAAATCCAATTATATAATTTAATGTTGTCATATAGAATTATCATGGATTGTTACTTTACATGCAAGATATGACTTATATATACATGCAGTCATAAATAAAAAATAAGGTTTTTAGGTGTATTAGTGATTCAGATTTCTAGTTATTCCCTTTTCTTCACCATAACCTTTCCAAGGTAAGTCATACATGATAATAACTCAGTTACTTATCAAGATACCCATACAAACATCAACTTATTTCTTGTGTATACTTCTTTTTCTTTCACCTTAACAATTTATCAATACATACATAACTCATTACAAAATTCTATAGAACCCTTATGCTTACCTAAATTCATGGGTTACTGAAGTTAAGCTCTTAAGCATCTTCTATCTTTAACAACCAGTAGGTTATCTTTATGAGGGAAACAAATTTTTTTCACTTTAGCCATCCATTTCTTGAGTGAATTCTCCAAGCTCCTTAAGCAACCAAGTATATAAAGTTAACCCTCATCGCTTGTCCCAAAAGTAGTTGACTATCTCACCTACAATGGGGTTGAATTCCTTTACTGCCTCATTTTCTTCTTTTCTTCTTCTTTTTTCTTTTTTAATATAAGTAAACTATATGCATAACACATCAATATGGATTCATTAATTAAGTTTTTAATTTTAATTAATCAATATAAGATGCTATGTACATAATGTTCTTAATACAATTTCAAAAATAATTGTAACTTATCGATTATTTTAATTGTTTGTCTCATATTTCTTTTTATTTATCGTATAATTTATTAAATACCATTAGTTATTAACACCTTGTTAATAATCATTCCTTTAACAATCATTATTATATTTTTATGTAACACTAATAATACCAATATATACATGCATAATAAAATAATTTAAATATTAATTATATTTATTAGATTATTAATCTTATGTAATTAATCTCCAATTATTCTAGTAATATCATTGTAAAATCTAAAATGTAACTTATCATAATTATAGTCATAAATATGATAATAGTAGTAGAGGTGGACGTGATAAAAATCATCTTGTTTTAAATCTCCAACCTTATTTTATCATCATCAGATTATTTTTTATGCTACGTTTGGTTGTACTAAAAGTAAAGACATTATCATTAAACATGCATTGGTTTTTCTCAATTCTATGATCACTCAGTTGTATATCAAAATCAATCGCTAGCTTCAGGAATAATTTATGGAAGTCGATGACCCCAATGTGCCTACCAATTCTATCTTGAATGGATCTCATGTTTTGCATATTTGTCATGCATTAAAAGTTTTTCCTTCAAATCCTCCAACCCATAGTCCATAAGATCAAAATCTTAACTTCTCATTTATTGAACATGTTTTGCTTTTAAAAACTAACAAACTTGATGTCTCTTCTACTCATAGAGAGTATATTAAGCATCATCTTAAGTATATTCTTGTCAATGATCTACCTAATGATATTGTTGCTCTATATAGAGCTAAGATAACAGACGTATCTCATGCTATGCATGTTCCTATTCCTTCCAATATTGGGTACTCTAACGGTAACACCCCTACTATTTTTCATCCACCTATTAGTTCTTCTCATGATTTGACCCATCATAACGTGACTCTTTATTGTAAATGACAACATTAGGATGAAGTTGGTTCTCCTCATCCTTTTCCTTTCGAGTCTACTCCTTCCACTCCTTCCATTCTTACCAACATTATGGATCTTCTTACCTAATAATTTGTTACCTTGAACACTTGTCTTGATGTCTTTGATTGTCATTTTGATAACATTAAATCATAATTTGATATATTTGATCAGCATTTACATTAGCATAATCAAGAGTTTCATGATTTTTATACATCCATCACAGCCTCTCTTCAGCAACTTCATACATGCTTTGATCAACATTTTCCTCCTTCTGATTAGGCACTTGGATCATCATGAAATGCTTTTTGCTGTTGCTAAAGAGGGAGATATTATATGATGGAATTTTGGTTTTTATGATTGTATTTGTTGTTTTGAACTCTTGAACATTTTGCTTTAATTTGATCTTCATCTCCATTATGCTCTTGTTTTGAACATTATATATTGGTTTGGCTTACGAAACTATTTGGATGTTATGGATGTTATGTGAATATGAAATGTAAGATCATTATATATGCTTATTGTAAGGGGAGAATTGTTTATCAATATAAAAAAAAAGGAGATTTGTTAGCCTCTTTGTTGTTTTATTTTAATGTTAACAAACAAGTTCATTTTTAGTATTTATGAAATTTATCAAAATATCTTTGGTACAAGGATACCAACATTTATGACCATATAAAGATTGTGTTTTAAGTTATCAGACATAATGTTTTATACGAGCATACCACTTGGCTTGTACTATCATACCAATGCTATAGTCCTTTCAATGCTAAGTATTCTAAGGATGACACCTCTACTACTTTTCATCCACCCACTAGTTCTCCTCATGATTTAGCCCATCATAAGATGGCTCTTCATCACAAATGACAACGCCAAGATGAAGCTGGTTCTCCTTATTCTTCTTCTTTCTCTCCTACTAACATTATTGATCTTCTTACTCAATAATTTACTACCTTGAACACCCATCCTGATGTATTTAATTGTCATTTTGATAACATTAAATCATAATTTGATGCATTTGATCAACATTTACATTAGTGTAATTAAGAATTTCATGATTTTTATACATCCATCATGGCCTCTCTTCAGCAACTTCATATATGCTTTGATAAGCATTTCCCTCCTTCTGATTAAGCACTTGGATCATCATGAAATGTTTTTTTGTTATTGCCAAAGAGAGATATAATATGATGGAAATTTGGTTTTTATGATTATATTAGTTGCTTTGATTTGATCTTTATTTCCATTATGCTCTTGTTTTAAACATTATGTGTTGGTTTAACTTACAAAATTATTTAGATGTTATGTGAACATGAAATGTGCTGGAAATATGAAATGTAAGATCTTTGTATATGCTTATTATGAGGGGGAGATTTGTTTGTCAACATCAGAAAAGAGGAGATTTGTTAGCCTCCTTGTTATTAATTTTGATGTTAACAAACAAGTTCTTATTTAGTATTTATGAAATTTGTCAAAATATCTTTGGTATAGGCGTACCAACATTATTAACCATCTAAAGGTTATATTTTAAGTTATCAAACATAATGTTTTGTACAGGTATATCATTTGATCTTAATTGCATTTAATGTTTAAAGTAACAAATCTCTATAAAAAGAGAAGCATATTTATTGTTGGAAATCAATTTTCTCAAGTAACTTGATTCTTGAATTATTAAGTTCTCTCTCTATTGAATATCTTAAGATTTATTGGTTGCTTTGATATTGTAATTGACTTTAGATTGATGAAAACAATTACTTGGGTTTAATTGTTATATTTGAGAGAATCTATTATGAGATTGACTCATATTATAAAGGTTTGAGTGTGAATCCCAAAACATTAAGATTTTGATTCTTGATTTAAGAATCAGCTTGTATAATCTTAAAAATATTAGTAAAAACTCAAGTTATGTGCTTGAATAAATAGATGTAGATAAGACTATATCCAATCACTATAAATTTTCATGTTACTTTTATGGGATTTCAAATCTAAAATTTTAATATTACACCCTTAAAAACAACTTGTGTTCCAATTTACAAATTTTGTAAATATAAGCTAAAAATTAAAACTTTGATTATTAGAATACATTATTGTGAATTCAAAATTATCAAATTTAAAGTTAAGTTCACTGAACCTAATAAAATGACTTTTATCACAAGTAAAACTTATTAAATTTATTAATAATATGGACCAATTGGGTTTAAATTATTTAAGTGGGTTGGATTTTTCAATTTAGTTTGATTCAATTTTCTTGTAACTTCAATTCGGTGTCCTATGATGAGTTTCAATTTTAATTAACAAATAATCAATTTTATTTGTTCTGAACCACAATAACATATATATGGAACAAAAGAAGAAAAAGAATTCATTAAAGTATTTGAAACAAAAAAGTTAATTAAATCATGTGGTAAATCCCTTGATCGTCTCAAGGAGTAGATATCAATCGGAGATCAAATCTTCATTTTTCTTCTAAGAAGCTTTGGATGACTCCAATATGTACACTTGGAGGAAGGCCTCGATCATGCATGATATGTCATCTCAGCCAAGAATGAGTGACTTGTTATAGCCATTTCGTCTCTTAACCCTTGCAAATTTTCACTCCTGCCATCACCTGTTTTTCATGTAATCTCATTCTTAGTTATTAACATTAAACATAAGCTTTAAACACATAAACGTATATATATATAAAGAGGAGGAAAATAAATTCAAAAAAATGTTAAGAACCTTTCCTAGAGTTGCTCTTGCATAAGGAAGGGCTCTTTGATATGCCAGAGGAGTTGGAGGAGACTTGCGGCTGGTTTCTTCTCTACATATCATTTTCCCATTACTTCTGCTCCGAGTTACGATTGTTGAAGATTTCTGCCATTTTCCATTCAATAAAGCTGGCAGGCTCGATTCCTTTAGGCAATATATGTCGCCCACAAATTGGTCGTTCATTTTTTGGTATGATAACTTTATATATATAATATATGCGTTTGAGAATATTTACCAAAAATAAGACTGTGGCGCAATGCTTTAGGACCTCTAAATTCATGCGAACGTCAGCGAGACTCCTGTTTTATGCACATTTAAACCAAACCAAAACCATTATGTAAGCAGTTTCATCTCAATAAAAATGAATGAATGCAATTTGATAACCCATGTCAGGTTTTATATTCAAACTATTGAGAATGCAATGCAATATTTAGAAGGAGAAATACGTATATATACCTATGCTTTTGCTGCCCAAGTCCAAAGTAATCAGCCAAAGTTGCCATCTTCAAATAAAAAAGCCCTTTATTAATACATATGAAATCAACTACTTGGTTGCTCTTGTTGTCTACTGATTTATCCAGGATACATACCTTGAGATTACCAGCTCTTCTCCCGAACTTCTGAGTCAAGACCCCCAAGGAATCAATCAATCCAGATGGTAGAGGAGGATCCTTTCCGATCTCTGAAAATGCTTCCTTGATGCGAATACAATCAAATCTTCTGATATTATGACCAGCCCAAATTCTTCCATTCAAAATGTTGAAAATCCTGTCAGCTACTTCTTCGAAAACAGGCGCATTTGCAACAGCTTCTCGAGTTATCCCGTCACTTCGTCCAGAACTTATTGCAACTACAGAAAGGTCTTTAGGTCTTATAAGAGATGTGTAACTCTCTAGCTCTACAAGCTTTTTCGGACAAACTATAATTGCACCGAACTCCAATACCCAAAACTTTCCTCCTGCTCTGCTGGGTACTGTTGTTTCCAAGTCAAAGAACACAATCTCTGATGATGGTATCCCTTCCTGACAGGCTTCAAAAGTGTCCATTTCCAGGGATTTTTTTCTCGGATGGAAACTGATTAAACTTGGGATTCTAGAATGGTTTCCAATTATTTTGATCATTACTGTATATAAATTAACGGGGAGGAGGAATGCAAGAAAGGGTAAAGAAAAGGGTTGAAGAAGAGAATATCTTGTTGTGGTTCTTCTTCTTCTTTCATGGGAGCTTGATTGTCTTGCAGTTCAAGTCAAAAGCTTATAATAAGGCTTTTACAGGGGCAAACGTTATAATAGCTTCATGGAGATGTCTTAAGACAGGAATCTGTGCTGTAAACAATAATGATGATAATGGTTTACTTTTCTTGTTTCGCTTCCTTTTGATTTTTTGCCTGAAACCTGTCAGAAAAGTTTCCTAATGTCTTCATCTACAAGGGCATGCAATTTGAACATGGAGGGTTATTTCTACCGTTAACCTTCATTTTTCATTTTCCTTTTCTCCAAAAAGAATCCATATTCCCAATCATTAATGTCTTCCATGAATGACTTGAGCCGTTCTCTTCATCCTAATCCGAGATTACCGCATTGTAAAAGCAATCTTTCTTGCGGTCCCTTTGACATCATTATTCAAAATGAATAAATTTCTAAGAATAAAAATAAAAATAATTAAGTTATATAAGTGTTAAATATACAATTTGTTGACATTTGATATTGAATAAAAATTCATATTGAAGCATTTACCATGTGTTTTTTTATGGTTATCTTTGAATTTTATATTAAAATAAAAGTCTTTTTAAAGTTGAATTAACAACCATTGCATAATAATAGTAATAATATCAAAATGAAATAATTAAAAGTAAATGAAGGCAGCAGTATGAATTTTTTTACTTTAATAATCAAATTAAACTACCTTATTTTTGCATGATTAATTATTTTTTATAACAAGAGAAAAGCCTCGGTTTACTATTTTAAGGTCAATTCAATTTAGAGTTGAGATTGGGATATTAATTAGCTTGTTGGATTTGGAGTTGCTTAGCTTACAGGTTGGTACGATATTAAATCAATTTAACTTTAATATATGATTTCTTATATCGAAATTTCAGGATTCATTTTAAGCAAATACATATGCTGTTGTTTGATATCATCCTTCAAGTAATATTTATATTTTCTCTGTGTTACACACTCATTAATAATTTCTAAAGATTTCTATGAGAATATTTTTATACACATGCATATCTTTTAATTATGAGAAAAAAATGCAGCGTACGCAATCAGATAACTCCACTTTAATTTAATTCTGAATGTTGATGACAATAACAAATCAGGATCACAAATACAGTACAACCAACCACAGTTTATCTCAGCGGCCCAGATACCTTAAACAGTGACGGTGGGCTTAAGACGGAGGAGTGCTTTCTTAATTCTCTCCATCGCTGCTTGTAATGTGGTGAGAGATGCTGCATACGAGATGCGTATGCAGTTATCGTTTCCAAATGCACCGCCTGGGACTACTGCAACCTGCAAATCAATATCCACAGCCCCGTTATGAAGATCTTTCAGTGAAATAGCTTCATAATATAGCGTAACAGAAAAATGTAATTTGATCCAAATTACTACTCTTCTACGGTTTTCAAGTTATTAGAGAGAACCACTGTACAAGCACATACCTGTGCATTGTCAAGCAAGTATCGGCAGAGCGAATCAGAATCCTCGATTCTTCCAAAACCATCAACATCTACTCCATAGTAAGAGCTGACATCAATGAACAGATAAAATGCTCCCTGGAAGCAGAAACCACTAGAATTAGAAGATGGAAAATTGATGAAGATGGTTATAAATGCGGTTCTGAAGTACAAGTAAAAGCTTGGACCTGCGGCTTTGACATCTTAACACCTTCCATTTCTCCAAAGCTTTCAATCAAGAAATCTCTGCGTTCCTTGAATGCTTTTACCATAGTAGATACTGCTTCCCCACCAGCATAGCCAAGTCCTAATGCAGCTACAGCTGCTTTTTGAGCAATGCTGCTTGCCCCAGAAGTAAACTGCAGGAAAGATACAACTGAGATCAATAGAAGTTGAACAAAGGCCGCAGCTCAGATCAAATTCTTGTTGTGAATTGCTTACGGCTGGTGGAACGGGGAATGATAAAGAAAAACAATCAGAGAAGAACTTTCTACCAAACACTTTCTTCGCTTAGAACTTGGTCAATACCTACCTCACAGAGACGTATTTTCAATCTTCATTGAGCACAAAATGCCCATAACTGATTCACTACATTTGTCATCCGGATTCATTGAGCTCAAAGAAAGTGATTACAAACTTACATATGACTAAAACGTTCGATATGTACCATTTGCAACAGTTCAGCAGCTCAGATACAGCCAAGGAATCTAATAATGCAGTGTCATATCATTTTTGTACTCATTACAATGTCAAAGTCAGCCACAACAATGATGACAACAAATGTGGAATGTGGATTTCCGAGTCCTGACCATTCTAAGGTGAGTAACTTTAGATGTGGTAGACACATTTTAAATGCCTTAGGTTTCCAGATATATGTGCATTCTTTACATAAGATTAAAACAATTAAAACGCCAGTATCTGAAAATTTGAATTTGCAACTCAAAGCCAGCAACATTTATCTTCTTTATGAATTAGTTAGTTACATAAAAGAACATCGTCTTCCTAAGAAAATTTGAACTACTAGATTAACCTTTGATCTGCCATTTTAGATGCACTTAATTTTCATGATATCTGGTACTCATTGTAAATCTTTCTTTTCCTTTGAATAGTCCAAGAAACAAATAATCAATGAGGATAGAACAGTTAAATACCGGCTCCTCCTGATGTAGATTTTCTTAATCATTGTAAGTAACAAGTGTCATTATGTAATATACTGCGCATTTGAAACATCTCCATAATGATTCAATCAAATTACCTTACACCTCTTCAAAGCCTAAGAGTAGTCCCAGGACAACATGCAGAATAAAATCTCAAATGCATGTATAAAATTCAGGAAGTGCGATGATTAATATGTCCTACCAAGTACAACGATCTATGGTTCACCTTCTACAGTGCTGCTAGCTCTTCAATCAAACGTACAAGAATTAGTTCAACTATAACATTGTTGGGTAGCTTAAAATAAATATATATGAACAGAATCAATGACTTTGAAAACCCACAATTAGAAAATATTTGATAATAATAATAACAAAAGATAGATAGAATTTAAAGGATAAAATCCAAAAGAATCAAGATGTTCAGAGAAAAATAGCACATTGAAAAACTTTTTTTAAACGAGATGAAAAAGGCACAAAGATATGATGCAATACCTGACTCTGGATCTTATTGCATGCTGCAACAAAGTGTCTAGGGGCAGCAAGATATCCAAGTCTCCAACCAGTCATTGCAAAAGCCTGTAAGTTCCCACATTTAAAATATCAACTAGCAAATTGAGGATTGTTAGTTTAGGTTATCATTCACAACTGTACGAATATTTTTCACAAAAACATCTTCTTGATCAGGAGAAAGATGAATAATACTTAAGGTTTGAAACAAATCGTCATTTGCAAACATTTGAAGATACCTTTGAAAAGCCATTCACTGTTAAAGTCCTTTCCCACATTCCTGGTAGTGATGCAAAACTTGTGTGGGTAGCCGGTGCATAAATTACGTGTTCATATATTTCATCCGACAAAACCTGAATTCAAAAACCAAGGAAACTCAGACCAACAAGGTAAAACAACACAAAAGGAATTGCACTCAGCTTCAGAAAACATACCAGAAGCCTAGGATATTTAGCCACAATCCGTGCAATCTCTTCAAGCAATTCTTTTGGATAAACAGATCCAGTTGGGTTAGATGGGGAGCAAAGAATCAGAAGTCTCGACTTTTCATTGATTTTTGATTCAAGTAGCTTTGGATCTAGGAGAAAATTTTCAGATATTGATGTCGGAAGAATCACTGGTGTTGCATCAGCCAGCCTTGCAATTTCTGGATAACTAACCCAGAAAGGTGCCGGAATAATGACCTATATGAAAATTTTGGCCATCATAAGCTACTTCGGAAAATAGAGAACTACAACTAAAAGGGGACCCCTTAACTCAATGGTTTTCTAGGAAGCGTGTAAATCTAAATACAATATCAACTCAACTAAACAAACTTTGACACCAAGTTAATTGAGATCGTCTATATTTTCCCACTCACCATCATTTTAGTCAAGATCCTTGTCCAGCCATTTAAATCATTTTAATTCACTTTCTTCAACATTAGTCTACCTCTATCTTTTCTTGCTCAAACTACTTCAATATATTTGATCTCCTCCAATCAAGGCATCACTAGATCTACCGTTCACAAGGTCAAAAAAAGCAAATGACGGGAGGAAATTCCACCACCACTTGATTAATAGCAGAATTGTACAATGATCTGGTTATACTGACATTTTTACCTCATCTCCAAGAGAACAAACAGCAAGTACTGCTTGGACAATACTCTGCTTTGCTCCATTACTGACTAAAATCTCATTAGGTGCATAAGAAAGACCATTCTCTTCTGCACAAATGAAACATATACCATAAGGAAGACCATAACAACTACAGGAACCAATAATGCACCAAGTACAATGACCTTTTTTTTTAAACAGAAGTACAATGATAATTAAATAAAGGACAAATGCTTCAAAAACAAACTAAACTAACCTTTCAGCTTATGAGAAATAGCTGTTCGAACTTCTAATGTGCCAGCATTTGGAGTATACCTTGTATAGCCTTCACGAATCGCATTTATCCCAGCCTAAGATATAAACAATTTTAAGGTACTGAGATGTAAACAATCCTATAAGAATTGAAAGCTAAACAAGAGATACACCTCTGCTATTGGAGCTGGTGTATCAAAATCAGGTTCACCAGCAGCTAGTCGAATAACAGGAACTCCAGCTTCTAAAAGAGAAGTGGCATGGTCCATTATAGCCACCGTCTTCGAAGGTTTCAAAGAATTCACTCTTGGGCTCAAAGAAATGTCAAGTTCCATTTCCGCAGAGGCAGGTTCTGGCTTCACCACGGCACTTATTCTACACGACTGTATTTGTCTAGTAAAACACAATAAATCAGAATAAGTAGTGAAGAAAATAACTTGGCAATACAAAGAAAGCTAAATCAGTTTCATAACAATAAACAATCTCCAATGCCTATTTAGATTTTACGCAACAAGAGAACGACCCATCAAAACAAAGAAACAGTTAACCAACGAACAAGCATATAATCGACTGAATAAGAAGACAGCTTATGAGGCAAAGGAAGAGCCTTTACTTGAGGAAAACTACGCGATGAGGCAAGGAGAAGGATAAAGATCGAGAACTTGAAGAACCCAAATCAAATCCAAGAGAACGATGGTCAGAAGACAGGCGAGAAACGCTTGAACTTGAACTCCGTAGACAGGCAGCAGCCATTGGGAAGAGAGCACGTTTAGTTAGTTTGTGGAATCGAATTTGGATTCCAATGGAGAGATCGAAGTGTAATTGGCTTTTTGGTGATAAAAGCAGCAGCGTTACTTAAACTTCAATTATCACCATCAGAAAATGGAGATTAACAAAATCATATTTATTTGGAAGGGTTGGTGAGAAACTGAATCCAACTTCTTGCATACATACACTTTGGAATTTTATAATTTCATTTATTATGATTCTTCTTGTAATTTGATCAATACTACTGTTAATTATTAAGTAAATGGGAACTTTTTGGTTTGTGGGTTGGTGGGAATTGAAAGGTCCAAGTCGATGGTAGGCTGAGGTTTATTTTGTGATAAACTAATTTCAAAAATCATAAAATATATATATCAATATGTAGTTGGTGTTTGTTATTTTTGCATAGAAATATTTTTTATATTTTATATTTTTATCAAAAATATTATTTAAAAGTGTCAACAATTTTATAATATAATAATAGAAATGACTCTCAACAAAAACAATAAAAATATTTGAATTATAATCTTTATTTAACCATGCAAATGAATTTAGTTGAAACAAACTTTATTTTATTTTATTTAAATTTGATTCATTTATAATTAAATAAATTCAAGTTAAATTTTTTAAATTTTTGGATGTATCAGAAAACTTTAAATAAATGTAATAAATATAAATTATAAAATAATTTTTTATTTTTTATTTAATAAAACTATTTTATTTCATGAATATTTATGATTTTAAATTAATAATTAAACTTAAAAAATATTTTTATATGCTTATATAATTATAAATTTATAACTTATATATCTAAAATTATAATTTTTTATATAAATTAACGAATTAATTCATAATTTTCTTATTGAATTAGTTTATAAGTTCAAATAAATATAGTATTATCTATCTTAAACTTTAACTCATAAGCTTCTTATCGAATTAATTTATAAGTTTAAATGAATAGAGTATTGTCTAGCTTAAACTTAATTCATTCATTAAATAAATTTTATTAAACAAGCTTTATTGAATCAAAATTCTAAGAATACATAAATATATTGATTTGTTTGTACACTATCTAAGTGGTTCAATAAAAATATTATTTAAAGTTAATAATAATAATATGATTTATTGTTCGTGATAAAGAACTTGGTTTGAAAGATTAAAAAAATAGGAAAATAAAAGAGAAAAAAGTTTGAAGTTATTTGGAAAATATAAGGAGGAGGAAATATTTAGTAAGTTTAAAATAGAGAATAATTAAAATTTACTATTCAGTACATAATTTCATTGTTATTCCTAACTTTTTATTTTCTAGTTTTTATCTTCTATACAAATAAATTTATAATTAGATTAAAATATTTATTTAAAAGCCTATATAACGGGATAATTGAAGCGTAAGTACCAAGAAAGGAGGAAGCAGTTGGAATATTGGATGGCTGAGATTGGGTGACGTTGGAGAAGTTCGGTGAGGGTTAGCATAGTTAGATGGAGTGTAAAGTTTGGGTTAATTACCCAACAACATCTCTTTTCATTTTATATTTTTAAATTTTCTGCCTTAAATTTTTTTTAGTTTTATCTAAATTTAGTTTAAAATATCTTTTCTCTATTTTTTTTATATAAACCTCACTATCTTATTTTTTTTAATTTTTCTTTAATTTCTGATAAGATTTTCTTTTCAAAGAAGATTATTATTTTTATCATTCGTATAATATTAAATATATTTATTTTCTCATAATAATAATATTAGATATATATTTTCACTTTGTTTAAAATTTTATTCATAACTTACATCATTATAATCATAATAGGTAATTTTAATTATTATTTAATAATGATGATAATATTTAAGTAAATTACATATATTATATATTTTTCTATTTCATGTCACTTATTTGATAATAATAATAATAATAATAATAATAATAATTATTATTATTATTATTATTATTATTAGTATTTATTATTATTATTATACATGCAAAGTATATTTATCTTATGTATATCTTTATTCCATATCACTTGTTATTTTTCTAATGATAATAATAATTATTATTAATATTATTTCATACCACTTCTTATTTTATATTTATCATATGCATGTATTTTATTTCATGTCATTTATTTATTTTTAATAATAATAATAATAATTGACATATAAAATATATTTATTTCACGCATCTTATTGTCAAAATTTATCTAATGTATTTCTTTATAATATAAATTTTTTATAAATTAATTAGTCAAAAAGTATTTATTTCTCCTAAATAATATTTTTTAAATCATTGTTAAATTAGAAATTCAGTCTAAGAATTTTATTTTTTAAAATTAGATTATAAAAAAGAGAAATGAACTAGTTCTTTTTATTTTAATTTTTCTTAAATAATTATGTTTCTCATTTATAAAATTTATCTTACAATACTATTTTTAATATTTATTCATATAAAGAAGTATAATTTAATTAAATGATTAATAATGTTTGTTTAGTAAAAATTATTTTATTCAACATACATTTATTTAAAATAATAAATATAAAATAGAATATATTAGGTATATAAAAGGATTATAAATAATTTACTAATAAATCTTTTTCACTGTATCATAAATTTTTCTACAATGTCAACTATAAATATTAAAATAATAGTTGTTGTTGTTTATCTATAACTATAACTAATGTGTATTATATCATTGTAAATTTGATTTTATTGAGGAATACATTTGACATGTAAATGAATACATTAAACATACATAACGATATATCTCATTATGAACAAGACTTTCATTTTTATTCTTATCTAATCAATTATAGTACTTATTGTTTGTTTGTCTATAACTAATATGTATTGTATCATTACATATATGATTTTATTGAGAGATATATTTGATACATAAAAAGAATACATTTGACATACAATAAAAAAATACATTTAACATATAGAAGAATACAAACAAAATATTAAAATTGAAGGATTACAAAAAACCGTCATAGTTAGGGCAGTTAAGCGAACTCTTATACGAGCTTTCCGAGGTTCATTCATCTGACCATAAACTAAAACTATTTTGGATTCTTCAATACATTGTGCTTCTAGACGTTTACAAAATATTAAACAAAAAATAAAGCTAAAACTTATAATTTATTGAAATTAAAAAATATCATATATACAATTAAATTAATTTAGTGAAATAAACAATTTTCAAATTTTTTCTAAAATATTTAGTGAATATATGTTAATCAGTTAAATAAATCATAATTTTGATTAAAAATAGTAATAAATGCTAGTTATTGAATTTTGTATAATTATATATAATGATAATTAAACAACTTGTTCTTAAACATAATTTATTAATTTATTTTCGTAGAAGTAAATATGATATTTTTATTAAATTAAATAAAAAATTATAAATAATTTAAGGAAAAATATAATTATTGATTATTGTATAATTATAATATCACAATAATTTAAAAAAAACTTATTGTTTAATATAATTTATTATTATTAAAATAAATATATGATATTTTAATTAAATAAAATAAAAATTATGAGTAATTTATATAATTTATTAGTAGAAAATTTTTAAATGACTATATAGATTAAATTTGTATTATATATTTCAATGAGTTTTTAAAATAAAATTTTATTTATTTTTATGATATGAATTTGAATATTCTCTAATATTTTTTTTAAAAATAAAAATAAATTAGCTTAAAAATTTTATTATTAAAATGATATTTTATAAAATTTTCATATATTATGGATTTATAAGTTATTTTAATATTTTTTGATAAAATATTGAAAATTTGATAAAATTATTTAAAATAATATATATTTTTAAAACATATACTTGAAAAAAACTCCTACGCACGGGAGTTGTGAAAATGTCCCGTAAAGTTTTAGGTGGAAAAGAAAGGCCCTTCTCATTGAACCTGTGGATTTGCAATTATTTTGATCCAAAGGGATTTTAGAACTTTTTTATTTGATTGAAATATAATTTTTATTTTGATATTTATGATTTTGGGATGGAATTCAAATTTTTGTGTTTTCAAAATTTCTAAATTCAAACTAAAAAAAAGAAAGAATTTTGTCATATCTAAAGTACACTTATCATTCAATATATATATATATATATATATATATATATCATTCATGTATGGATTCTAGATAAATTTTAAAGTTTTAATTTATATTTAATTGTTTGTATGATATATTTTATTGCTATAAAACTCGATAAATTGTAAATTTCATCATATTGTATACCATATTTACCAAATGTCTCTTTAATAGGTTTCATAGTCCATATAATAAGTAAAATATTATAAATAATTGTATAATACTAGCTCCCTAGTGAACTAATAATTAAAATAATATGTATAATTTTATAACATTGATGCACTAGTATGTTAATTAGTGATACAATACTAAATAGTTTTATGATATTATGTTTATAAGTAAATAATTAATGAAGTTATTTTAATTTTTTTATAATTTGAACTTTAAAATTAAATCTAACTAACTAATAAATAAATAATAGAAATATAATTTTATGAAAAATAACATAATTTTATGAAATTTAAATTTAAATTATGAAAAAATAAATAATCATAAAAATAATTTTGATAAATTATGGGATTATATTATGAAAGAAAAACAAAAGAAAAATTGATAAAATTAATGCACTAATTGGTTGATTAATAACATAATACAAATAATTTTATAACATTATCTTGGTAACGATTTAATGAATAAAATAATTTAAATAATTTTATAATATTATATTTATGGTCGAATAAATTAATAAAGTGTTTTTAAATTAATTATAATATGAATTTTAAAATTAAATCTAATTAACAAATAAATTTGATGAATATAATTTTATTGAAACATTAGCATAGTTATATGAAATTTATTTTAAAATTACGAAAAATAAAAATTTGTTATATAACATAATTGTTTCGAAATAACTAAATTATATTACAAAAGAAAAATAATAGAGAAAATGCATAACATTAGCCTACCAGTGAATTAATGAGTAATAATATAAATAATTTTATAATATTAATTCTTTAGCAGGTTAAATTAAGTAAAATAATATCAATAATTTAAAACATAAATCTATTAGTAATAAGTGAAACAATGTATATAGTTTTATAACATTACATTCTTAGCTAAATAAATTAATGGAGTAATTTTAAATTTCTTATAATTTGAATTTTAAAATTAAATATAATTAATAAATAAATTATGACAAAAATATATTTTTCAAAAAAATTTACATTATTATATAAAATTTAAAGTAAAATCATGAAAAAGTAAAAGTTAATGAAATAAAATAATTTTTATCAACATAATAAAATTATATTGTAAAAGAATTATAAAACAAAAGATTTATATTATTACTGGTTACTAGATTAATGAATAAGATCAAAAGGGATTATAATTAGGATACCTTTTCTTTAGATGTAGTGGTCTTAAAATGACATGCATCATTCATTTTAATGGAAGCATTGTTGTTGGTATCCATATCATATAAAGATTCATGACTTTTTCCTTTAGACTAAGTGCCTCCTTAATTTGCTACTAAAAGAGGACTTCAAAGTCAATAGATAACACTTTAGCTATGGAATTATTGATTATAGCCTGGACTACAACAAATGATGCTTCATCTAATGTTAGGTTAGCTCATTTTGATGGAGATGCAATGTTGGTATCAATATTGATAGTTTTTGAGTATATTATTTTCTACACATGGTAGACAAGTTTAGTATGGATGCATGAGTACGCATTTTTTTCAATATACATGATATAGCACATAAGGTGTATACATAGCCTATGCTAGAAACATGTGTTATGGTTAAAAATGAATTCATTAAGAAAATTACAAGTGAATGCATGTACATATATTTGGCAAAAAAACATATGAAAGCTTACTGAACATATAACATATAGTACTATTCCTTACGATCCTTATCACTCCATAAATATTAGTCAATCTAAATTCTCCTAGGTGTGGTACTAGCTTAGAGTTACACTAGGAACTCAAGGCACAATAGTATCAGCATGTGAGGCATATAAATAATTTTAGTTATTACTAAATCATAGAAAGGATTATGGCAAGAACCTAGTGACATTTCAAATAGAATAGTCATATTTCTTTAAGAAGAGGGTAGTTATTACATTTCAATTTCGCTTTTTATATATTACATTGATATAAGGTTTTGTACATTTTGGAATTTCGGCAACATCTCGCCTCTTTCTAAGAGCAACATGATTGTAGGGAAAAAAATCAAATTTAGGTAAATCCATTGATATCATCCAATATTAATCCACATATCATAGAAAAAGGATCCTAGTTTGGAATACTACTAGGGATAACTACATGGTTTATAGTTCGATAAAATAGACTAAGATCTCTCGTTATAATTTCTTTGGGTCTATCAAATCAAGGAATCATCGATGGTTTTAAATTTTACCTCATATTTATCCAATCAAGGAGTCATCAATGGTCAATAGTATAAGACACTGCATGGTGAAAGTATATTCATGTTTTCAAGGAGTTGAAAGGAATCCAAGGTACTAACTTACCATAATCATATGGCTAAAAAGGGATAATTATGTTATATGAATTGCAAAGTAATTATGCATGCAACACAATTATCCAATTAATATAGTAAAATTACTATGAAACTAGTATTTCAATGCAACCACTATTTGCTATAAGGTTTTAGTGAAGTGACCACAATAGGTGCGATGGTGATCCTAACTTAAAGCAGAATCAGTTTATCATACCCGATCGATGAAAACATGCTCTTATAGAGCGATTACTAAAAACTCTACAATTAAGAATTCATTAATTACTCTACAAAGGATCTATGAAACATTTCTTTTATACCAATGAAATTATCCAGTCTGTAATTACAGCTGTTAAATTATTTACCTGTGACTTGATACTATCACTTGTTTATATAAGACATATGTATATAATTTATGACATGTCATTAGGTATTTATTGTATACTCTAATCATGTAATATAGGCAAGCCACATATAACATAGTTTTATCGATATAACTCATGTAGGCACAAGATATTTTACTACATATAATTACACAATGATAGTTACATAAATAAAAACATCCACTAAAAATATGTTATACTATCAAAAGTGTATTTTGAGGATCTTACAAAACTTAGAGCGTCCTAACCACACTAGTGCTTAACTGATTTGAACGCCCCTCTAAACTACCTTGACCTGCATCCATCAAATAATAAACATTTAGTACAAAAATCAATGGTACCTAATAATAATTATATGATAAATAAAATTTTATCTTTCTCTCTTAACAATATGATTATTGAATAAAATATATGACAAACATTCATAGTAATAAATTATGAATAAATATTGCAGCTAATAAAATATACATATACCACCAATAATGAAATATCATTATTATAATTCTCTGTAAATAACTTTTATACCATATATCACTTTTATCAATCAGCCATATTATTACTCTCTATATTAATAGAAAAGCAATAATATGCTTTATATCAATGAATGTAAATATGAACTACATTCCTTTATTCTCTGTCATTTTATCCTTCCTCTGTAATTTTATCATTTCTTTGTGATCACATCAGTTTTTTATCTCTAATTATGCATAATCTATACTAGGTATATTTTCAATAGTTTATTCTTTTCCTAGTATATCTCTATACTTTATATTTTCTGTATTCTCTATACTTGTATTTATATTACATTGATATATAAATATACTAGCTTCACCCTTAATTCACCATCTGTATATATATTTATATGTATATTTATATATATAAATGTATCTTCCTTATTACTCCATAATGTCATGCTATTTATGTATGTTGCATGACTTATGACTATATCGTGTATGCATTTGCATATTACTGAATTAATTATAAAATGATAACATATTAATGCATTTGTATAGTGTAATTAACGATTTCCTTCCTTATGAGATTATTATTTATACTATGGGAGCATGTTACACTAGTTATGGGTATGATATTTAACCATTTGAATAACCAAATTGAATAAACTTATTATAATGTACACATGACTTAAAAATACTTATTCAAGTATTCATTTCATATATATATATAGCCACATATCACACACCCACTTTGCATTTCACTTAACCACTTCCATATAACATGCCATATGTCTTTAACTTATTCATTAAATATCTAATTCAATCATATAATTTGTACACTTTCAAACTGCAAGTCATCATACACTTCACTTTTACCTTTCATTTTTGGTCAACTAATATAGATCTCAAGAAAACCATTTCATACCATTAATTAATTTACTCATTAAGCTTCTTATGGACACTTAACATACTTAATCAATTGATCTTTTAAGTCCTTAACATAACATGGCCGCATACTTCAATAATACTTCAATTAACTTTTGAAAAATGCATCTTAAGTCCAAATTCCATTAAACAAGTTGTATACTATATCTTCAAAACACTAAAAGACTTCAATTTTACTTCAAGTTTTAAGTTATAGAATTAAACCATAAATAAATAGAAAACATTTTCCTTAAGTTGAAATCATTCAACTCCATAAACAAGTGTAACCATATTACTTCAACTTAAACCATTTTGAATCTTAAGTTATTTTGCTTTTTCTTAAGTAATTACCTTAAGATCCTACTAATTTCCTTTAAGCATGTATATATCTTACCATCCTTTAGCTTTTTCTTTCATAATTTAGCCATGCATGAAAAATCATAATGCGCACACCCACACAACACTCAAACACTATATTTCTTCTCTTTTTCATCCACATCTTACAAAATCTTCAAATCAAGGACTCAAACTATAAATCTACCATGAAACTATTTGGCCACCAGAAGATCTTCACCTAAAATTCATAGATCTACTAGATCTAACACTAATCCATACTCATCTTTAAGCAAAATAACAAAAACAAACTAAAACCTTGTTTTGCACTTGATCTAACACCCGATCTACCAAGATATATTTGCCTTGACTCCTTTTAAACTTGCTAAGCTCAATTTCCACCTCTACACATATGAATGCACCTTTGAAAGTTAGATCAGATAAAGAAAATAGGAATTATATGTTAAATAAGTTGTGGCTTACTTAAGAAAACTTGTAAATCTTGTGTTTTAGCCTTAAACTTGAAGAGAAAAGGGAGAAGTGCTTCAGTCAACACTTAAAAGAAGAAGAACAAGAAGTGATTCGGCTAAACCTTGAACAATACATGTAGATCTAGCTTTGTACTTGAAGATTGAAGTGAAAAGAAGAAGAAAATGGTCTATGTTTTTAGTTTCTCTAAAGGAAAAATGAAGAAATGTAAGAAGAAGATGAAGGAAAGAAGGAGGAAATGAATGATGGAGAGGATAAAGGATTCAATCACTTTGAAAGAAGATAAGAAATGAGTGTTATATCAAAGAGGAAGGGAAAAATCTGAATGAAATAAGTGATATGGCTTAGAGTGATTATATATTAGCTTCCATGCACCTTCACACATACAATCGTAGCCCTTAATAACCCTCTTATATGTATAATTATGCATATTTAATCCAATTTACCATCTAACAATCCCTTCCATATGTATTTAATACCCTCTTTTTATACTCCACTAACTTATTTATACATATAATAATACTCCATCTTTTTCCACTAACTCTTAAACTAATATAATATTTTCTCTTTCCTTCCACTATCACATACTCATATTCCACTAACACATATACCTATCCCATTATTACATTTACCTATATATCTAATATTTTATATCCTTCACTAATACATTTACCTATCCCACTATCAATAAAATATAATAACTTATTATTCCATTAACTTCTTATATCTATATATTTATTTACTTACTTACTTACTCATTATTTAATTCATTATTTTATTTATACATTCCTCTTTATATCATGTATTATATTAAAACATTTCTACACATACCAATACATTAATTAAATACCATATCATTATACCTATACTAATACATTATATATACTAAGATGTTAACTATACCGTGTATATATATATATTATACATACATACTCATTCTTATACACTTTAATTAATCTTAATTCCTCATATACTTACACTTACATATATATATATATATGTACATTTTCATATATAAATTTATGCACGTTCAATCAATTATCTTAATCAAACACTTAAATATATTAAGTGTTATCAACATCATATCCATCAAATTATCATCATTTAGTGAATATGTATTCAATAATTTCATTTATTATTCTCATATCAACATCATAGCATCTATCAATTATCACATCATTTATTTTCCATATCATTCACATATTGTATAATTCTATGTCATCATCTCAATTATAATCATATAGAAAGCAATGCATATCACTCGTATCATCAATACAATGTATGCTAAAAATGAGGATGTGACATGATCCAACATCATCAATGAGTGACGTATGACTAATATCATATGTAAATAAAAATATGGAAACAACATGACTCAACACTCAATTAATTAATTCTTTAACTTTCTAATTCATGTTTAGTTACCCCATAACCTATATAATTATCATCATTCTCAGTAATTCATTCTTATGGTCCAATCTTAAGCAAGGATTGTACATTAATTATTTAATGCATAAGTATCCTATGGCTTATCTTATCTGCATTTTATTATTTTATTATTTTATATCTTAAACTTGGTTCCTTGTATAATTATAATATGTATATTTAGATGATAATGCAACTAAGTTAGGCTTTAATTAACATCTTATACATATAGTAAAAATATAACTATAATCTCTTGAAATTGTATATGTGTCCTTCATGTACTACTTAAAGATACATTATTAATAAGATGTGATTAGTTATCCCTATTCATGATTTTGATTCTCAATTCAACATTCACAACACAAGTACTTTGTCACACCTCTGAGTGGAGACATGTCCCGTAATGAAACCCTGAAACTCCTCCATCGAGTTCCAAAATTTCATCACAAGGGAAAATAATTACTAATCATTTACCACTACAAATATATCAACATGCCAAAGAATTTTTTTTC
>CANYBF010902052.1:0-10534 GCA_948192965.1 Dalechampia spathulata | reverse complement strand
ATCAAACCAAACAATTAATTAAGCAATTAATTGAAATAATTAATTTTAAGGCTAAAATCAAGTAGATCTGGATGATTTATGATAGATCCAGAACCCCAAGTGCATGAGCAAGCTACTGGAGTCACTGGAAAATTCAAAACCAAAGCGGTTCGGGTGAAAATCGGGTTTTTCTGTGAAAATCGAAGCGAATGTGTGCCGCACATAGCCAATGTGCACCACATATTGACTGTGTGTGGCGCACATGGGTATATGTGTGGCGCACATGGCAGAGAAAACAGAAGGAAAATCAAAAAATTTTCAGTAGAAACCCTAGATGCAACCTCGATCTAGGTAGATCGGACTTGAAAATGGGTTTTGCTTCGTGCATTTGTAACCCACTTCGGTCCAAAATGGCATTTGGCGTGCCAGAAGGTTGCTTCTTGCATGGGTATTAGCGGAAACGTGTTCTATGCATCAAGAACACTCAGATTGATGAATTTGGGCGGTGGGCCCATCTGGGTACTATTCATGATGAATAGTACCCTTGTGGGTCCCACAGCGTAAAAGGGCCTGGAAAGTGGCGAATAGAATGCCAAGTATTTTGCCTTAAGTAAGGCAGCAAGTTGGATGTATTTTGTGCGTACGGAATACATCAAAAAGGACTATAGTGGGAAGCGGGCCCCACTAGTGTTTGGCGGGCTCCACAGCGCAGTGAGCCTAGAAATATGGCATTTGGGATGCCGCAGGGTATGCCTTACGTAAGGCAGCAGTGGAATGTATTCTGTAAGTACAGAATACACGAAATAGGCTAACTGGGGAAAGCGGGTCCCACTTGTGTACTATTCATAGTGAATAGTGACCTAGATTCAAAATGTAATATTTTGCATTCTATGTATCCTACCACGCGTAGGTAGGTGTGAAACGTATTCTGTAAGTACAGAATACACAGAATAGGTTAATAGGGGCATCGGGCCTTACTAATGCCCTTGGTAGGCCCCACAGCTTAGTGGGCCAGGGAGATGGCATTTGCGATGCCAAGCACTGTGCCTTGCATAAGGCAACTGGAAAATGTATTTTGTAAGTACATAATACACATAATGGGTTATTAGGGGTTGCGGACCCCGCTTGTGTACTATTCATGGTGAATAGTACCCAGGGCCAAAAGTGTAATACTTTGCATTACAACTGTTTTGCCCTATGTATACAGCAAGGGAGGGTGTTCTGTATGCACAGAATACTCAGAACAGATGGCGGGTCCTGCCAGGCGCCATGGTGGGCCCCACTAATTCTGAAACTTTCTATACATCAGAACACACAAAGGAAGACACAAGGGCCTATCTGTATAATTGGGATCGATACCGGGGACTAAATCCTAGCCAAATCAATAAAGATCCAAAATTATACGATGGTGAAAAGTCAGGGTCAACAGGAACTATAGGGATTTTAGGTCCTGGAGGGTGTACGGGCGTACCAAAGGATGGTATGAGCATACCGTTACTCGAATGGGGTACGGGCGTACCGTTACTCACAGGAGATTGTGTGCATCAGAAGCTTTAGTTCGGTACTGGCATACCAAGATCCGTACGGCCGTACGTGACTTAAGTTTTACTTTTTAAGGGTTAGGACAAAATGTTTTTACTTAGTTTCTTTCCTTTTTCTTAAGTTAAAACCCTTCCTAAACTCTGCCAAATATTCCCCTGAGCATACCTAAGTCTTCTGAATGTACGAGAATGAGGAATAGAAGCTAGAGATTGATTGAGACAGGGTTAAAGGCTTACGTGAAGAATCGTTGTATTGTCAGGTTTGTGCTAGCTTTGTGTCTTTTGCCACCTTTGGCTTATTTCTGTTGCCTTAAGACTTGAACTGAGTCTAGGCTTGTTATTCTGGTTCATATCGTATTATTTGATCTGTGATATGTGGATGCTTGTAATTTTGATGCTTGGATTGATGTTTTTGCTTGATAATATGATGAATTGTCCAAGAGGTGAAATGCTTATATTGACATGATGACATGCATGGAGATGAATGATGAATGGAAAAAGAGTGAAAAGAAAGTGAGTAACGAGGGCAGAGCTCAGCTCTGGGCATACTGGGTCAACAATGAGTATGGGATTCCTTCAGGAATCATTAGATAAGTGACCTCTCCAGAAGGGAGATGAGTCTCGAGACCTACAGTAGGCTTTGAGTGCAGAGCACTCCACAGTTATATAGCCTCCTACGGGAGATGAGTAACGGTACCTATTGGGACCCAGTATGTGCGAAAGGAATGTGCTCAATTACAGGAAAACAAGAGTGAATGAGTGGTAGGAGGATGAGGGAGACTGCCAGGTGTAGTTGCATTCACATTGCATAAGATGCTAGGTTGCGATGTTCTGATATGATGTTTCTGATGGCTGCTATGTGATATATGTTTGTTATCTGTGTTTCTAGCACCATTGAGTTTATCTTAGCATTTGTCATTTGATGAACGTAGGTTCAGAGCCCTCGGGTGAGCGTGCAGAAAAGGAATAGAGGTCGTCAGCTGAGATAAACTAATCTCGACTTGGTACGAGACTCTCGCGGCATACTCCGACCCCTTTTTGGTTGTGTAGCTAGTGTGGCAGTAGTAGCTTTTGGTGGTATTATGTACGCACTCACTTATTTGTAAGAATTAGAACAGGTTTTATATATATCAGTCTTGGAATTTCCTGTTATCGTATATTGCTTGAGTGTATGCCAGGTTTATCTAAGGTATTTTAGCTCGTCATGTTGCTTTCATCGCACCACCACCATTAAGCTTAGAGATGTGTCCCCATATGATATCTTCATGATGCATCCCTTATGGGGTAAGCATCGGTCTTCCTCTGGGGGCCGCTGTCTGTGCCATGGGAGCATGTCCTCCTGAGTATGGGCCGGGTGTGACATGTATTAGTGGTATCAGAGCTATGGTTTAGCTCACTAAGTTTCATAGTTATTAGTTAGGACTACTGCCTGTGTCTAGAAAGCTACACTTGAGGAGCTGCCAGTCCTTACCATTGCTGATTGTTAGGTTTATGTTGTGTTTGTTGTGTTACAAATTCAATGTTATGATGGACAGAGCCATTATTGTTGGCGAAGAGGAAGGGGGTAACTTTAATCCCCAGGAAAGTTCATCAGAGACTGGGAATGTCAGTGGGAGGTAGCCATGATAGGAGGAACAGGCTGGACCAAGTGTGAGGGTGCCATAAACTGATAGGATTGATGCCCCAGTAGCTGATCCAATAGCAGTACATTTTGCTCAATTTCTACAGTTTATGCGGGCACAGCTTCAAACGTTACCTATAACCCCAGCACCACCTCCACCCCCGCCAGAGCCTAAAGAAGAACACAAGTTAGATTTCAAGAAATTACGAGCATATGGGGCTATAGATTTTATTAGGATGATCAACCCGTATGTGGCTGAGACATGGCTTGAGAAGATTCAGAGAGTTCTGCAACAGTTGAAGTGTCCTGAGACTGCCAAGTTTGAGTATACCATCTCCCTATTACAAGAGGATGCGTATGAATGGTGGAAAACCATTCCGCAGAGTATGGCCGATCCTCCAGTACTCACATGGGCTGACTTTCAGAGGGAATTCCGACAGAAATATGTGCCAACGGCCTATACGGATCAGAAGCTGCATGAGTTCCTGAATCTGAGGTAGGGGAACATGACAGTGGCAGAATATGAGAGGGAATTCACGAGGTTAGCTTATTATGCCACTAATATTCTGACTTCCAGGCGAGAGCGGTGCAAAAGGTTTGAACAAAGTTTGGACCTCTGGATTTGAGTGTTGGTTCATGGTTTTAACCATGATGATTTTTCAGCTTTAATGGCTAATGCGTTGAGTCAGGAATGGATTCTATAAGAGGGGCAGATGAGGCAAGAATCTATGAGGAGACCGTTCCAAGAGACGAGTTCGTCATCAGGATCCTCTAAGAGGGGGAGATTCAGAGGTCCATTTTCTTTGCAACCAGTAGGGGTACGACCACCACCACCACCTTGACGGATACAGAGTGGGAGACCCATTTATTCCAGTGGCAGTACAGGGTTCAAATTGATGGCATGTCATACTTATGGCCGGATACATCACGAGGCTTGTCAGATGGGATCAGACTTGTGTTATCATTGTGGCCAGGCTGGGCACTATGCCAGAGAGTGTCCCACCCATGACAACATCCCGGTACACACGGTGTCAGAGGGTGGTTCTTACCAATAGAACCCAAATGTGAGATTGGGTTCAAGTAGTCATAAGGGTACTGAGAGAGGCAGAGGAAGAGGTAGAGGAGGCTGCGATAGTGGGAGCCGAGGGACGAGCTAGGAGTCTGTGAACCAAGCAGTTGGTGTTCCTACCAGAGTGTATAACCTGGTTCAGTAGGAAAAGCAGCATACCTCTGATGTCGTGATCAGTAATGTCTTTATCTCTAATCATGAGGCATTTGTGTTATTTGATCCGGGTTCATCGCATTCATAAATTAATACAGAGTTTGCCCGAGTACTTGAGATATGTAGTGAGAAGTTAAGGTATGAGATAGTTGTGTTGAGTCTATTAAGTAGGAATGTGATAGTGGATAGGGTATTGAGACAGTGTCCTTTGGTCATACATAGCATATGTTTCCTATCTAATTTAGTAGAGATGCCGTTCAGGGATTATGATGTTATTTTGGGTATGGAATGGTTAGCACAGTACAAAGCAGTGATGGATTGCCATCTGAAGACTGTGACCCTACAGCACCCAGAGCAGATTGTGGTAGTAATATGGGGGAATGTACCGTTTGTAATGGCAAGGTTGATTTTCGCAGTATCAGCACAGCGATTGCTAGCACAGGGTTGTGAAGCAATCTTAGCACATGTAACAGATACCAGACAGAGGGAGGTTCAGTTGGCAGACCTTCTGACCGTTTGTGATTTTCTGGATGTCTTTCCTGCAGAATTGCCAGAGTTACCACCGGAACGAGAGGTCAAGTTTGAGATAGAGGAATTACTAGGTACGGAGCCAATCTCCATTACTCCTTATAGAATGGCTCCATTGGAATTGAGGGAGCTAAAAGTACAGTTGCAAGAACTTCTAGAGAAAGGCTTCATCAAACCAAGCATTTCACCTTGGGGTACACTAGTGTTATTCGTCAAGAAGAAAGATGGGACTATGCAGATGTGCGTTGACTACCAGCAGCTTAATAAGGTCACTATTAAGAACAGGTATCTGTTGCCGCGTATTGATGACTTATTTGATCAGTTGAAAGATGCCACAGTGTTCTCGAAGATTGATTTGAGATCGGGGTATCATCAGCTTCGAGTAAAAGAGGGAAGTGTAGCCAAAATGGCATTCCGCACTCGTTATGGGCACTATGAATTCTTAGTAATGCCGTTTGGATTGACTAATGTGCCAGTAGCATTTATGGCCCTAATGAATACGGTGTTTGTAGACTACTTGGATAAGTTTGTAGTGGTATTCATCGACGATATCCTCATGTATTCGAAAACAGGTGAGGAATATGATAGGCATCTGAGGTTAGTGTTACAGCGATTGTGGGAGAAGCAACTGTATGGTAAGCTTTCTAAGTGTATGTTTTGGTTGGAACAAGTAGCGTTTCTAGGGCATGTTATTTCAACTGAAGGTGTCCGAGTGGACTCGAGTAAGATAGAAGCAGTTTTGAGTTGGCCAATACCACAGAATATCAGTGAGATCCACAGTTTTCTAGGATTAGCTGGTTACTACCGCTGGTTTGTGACGGGGTTCTCTATGCTTGCCTTACCATTAACAACCTTGCTTTGGAAAGGAGTTCCTTTTCGTTGGATAGAGGAATGTCAGCAGAGCTTCGACAGACTAAAAAACTGCTTGACATAAGCTCCCGTGTTGACCTTACCTACTTCGGGGAAGGCCTTTACTATTTATAGTGATGCTTCACTTAACAGTTTAGGATGTGTATTGATGCAGGATAGAAAAGTGATAGCATACACCCCACGATAGCTGAAACCGCATGAGAAGAATTAACCGACATATGATTTAGAGCTGGTAGCCATAGTGTTTGCATTGAAGATTTGGAGGCACTACTTGTACGGGGAATTATGTTACATGTACACGGACCATAAGAGCCTAAAACGTTTGGGTACACAGAGGGAATTGAATTTAAGGCAACGACGGTGGTTAGAATTGATTAAGGACTATGATTGCATCATTGATTACCACCTTGGAAAAGCTAATTTAGTAGCAGATGCACTGAGTTGCAAGTTATTTGCGGGCTTGAGGCAGTCATATTTGATGCTAGTACTGGAAATGCGATAGTTACACGGTACATTGACAGTACAACCAAAGTGTCTTCTAGCACAGTTACATCTACATGTCAAACCGGTATTAACAGAGCAAATTTAGAAAAGTGCTGTGGATGACGAGGAATATCAGAAATAGTTACAGAAAGTTAAGGCTGGTAAGACTACTCCTTTTATTGTAGACAGTGAGGGTAACTTGAGATATGGTACTTGCTTGTCTATCCCGGCAGACCGAGAGTTGAAGCAGTAGATACTGGAAGAAGCACACGAGTCTACGTATACCTACCATCCGAGGAGTACTAAGATGTATAGAGATTTGAAGCAATACTACTAGTGGGTCAGTATGAAGATAGAAATAGCAGACTATGTTGCTAAGTGTTTAGTATGCCAGCGTATCAAAGCAGAACATCAGGTACCAGTGGCATTATTGAGTCTGTTACAGCTTCTAAAGTGGAAATGGAATCGTATTATGATGGATTTTATCACAGGATTGCCGATGATGCAAGCTAGACATGATACAGTATGGGTAATAGTGGAAAGATTGACGAAGATAGCTCATTTCTTACCTGTACGCATGGACTACAGTTTAGAGCGGTTGGCTAGCTTGTATATAGCTGAGATTGTCCGATTGCATGGAGTTCCATCCTTTATTTTGTCTGACAGAGATCCTCAGTTTACATCACATTTCTGGGGTACTTTTCAATGAGCTTTGGGTACCAGAGTTTAGTTTAGTATAGCATTTCATCCTCAGACTGATGGACAGTTAGAGCGCGTGATACAGATTCTCGAGGATATGTTGCGAGCTTGTGTATTGGAATGGGAAGGTAGTTGGGATCATTATATTCCTTTGATTGAGTTTCCCTACAATAACAGTTATCAGACAGTATCCAGATGGCACCATATGAAGCACTGTATGGTCGACGATGTCAAATACCATTACACTGGGATGAGGTAGGTGAATGGAGATTGATTGGTCCAAAGTTAGTGCAACAGGCAGAGGACCAAGTGCAATTAATTAAGAGTCGATTAAAAGCTGCTTTCGATCGCAGTAAGTCATATGTAGATTTAAAGAGGTGGGATATAAAGTACAGTGTCAGAGATAAGGTATTTCTTAAGGTGTCTCCGTGGAAGAAAATCATGCGATTTGGTCAAAAGGGTAATCTAAGCTCGAGATTCATTGGTCCGTATGAGGTTCTTGAACGGATTAGACCATTAGCTTATCGGTTAGCATTGCCTTCTGAGTTGGATCGGATCCATAATGTTTTTCATGTCTCGATGTTGAGGAGATACAAATCAGATCCTTTGCATGTCATTCCAGTTGAGGCTATAGAAGTACAACCAGATTTAACCTACAGTGAGGAGCCAGTGCAAATTCTAGCCCGAGAGACGAAACAGTTACGGAACAAACAGATACCGTTAGTGAAAGTATTATGGAATCATCATACCGGGCAAGATGCAACGTGGGAACGAGAGGCTACCATGAGAGAGCAGTATCCCCACCTTTTTACCAGTAAGTTTAGTAGGAATTTTGGGGATGAAATTTCTTTTTAGGAGGGGAGAGTTGTTACACCCACATTAGAGACCCTAGGAGTTTTGCATGACGTAAGTGAATGCATAGATGAATGGTAGGATGGAATATGTTTATGTTATGTGTATGAATGTATATTGATGATTTTGTGTTTATGTTTATATGTGTTGATATGAATTGGAATGCATGTATCTATTTGCCTTGTTGTGTGTCGTCGCCTTATTGAGAAACGTTCCTTCTCGATTGGATGAAGGATGGCAAGTATATGAGGTTTAGGGATGTGTTTGGAGTGTTGTTAGGCTTAGCATGGATGGTTATAGCAAGTACCAAGGAGATTAGGATTGCCTATGGGCATAGTTTGGCTTTTAGGTTATGGTACGGGCATATGGCATCACCGTACAGTCGTACAAGACAAGGAAACTACAAGGATTTTAGGTCCTGAAGGGTGTACAGGCGTACCAAAGGGTGGTACGAGCATACTGGGTCAACAATGAGTATGGGATTCCTTCAGGAATCATTAGATAAGTGACCTTCCGAGAAGGGAGATGAGTCTCGAGACCTATAGTAGGCTTTGAGTGCAGAGCACTCCACAGTTATATAGCCTCCTACAAGAGATGAGTACCGATACCTATCGGAACCCAGTATGTACGAAAGGAATGTGAACAATTACAGGAAAACAAGAATGAATGAGTGGTAGGAGGATGAGGGAGACTGCCAGGTGCAGTTGCATTCGCATTGCATAAGATGCTAGGTTGCAATGTTTTGATATGATGTTTCTAATGGCTGCTATGTGATATATGTTTGTTATCTATGTTTCTAGCACCACTGAGTTTATCTCAGCATTTGTCATTTGATGAACGTAGGTTCAGAGCCCTCGGATGAGCGTGCAGAAAAGGAATAGAGGTCGTCAGCTGAGACAAACTAATCTCGACTTGGTATGGGACTCTCGCGGCATACTCCGACCCCTTTTTGGCTGTGTAGCTAGTGTGTCAGTAGTTATGTAATCAGTGTATAGCTTTTGGTGGTATTATGTACGCACTCACTTATTTGTAAGAATCAGAACATGTTTTATATATATCAGTCTTGGAATTGCCTATTATCATATATTGCTTGAGTGTATACCAGGTTTATCCAGGGTATTTTAGCTCGTCATGTTGCTTTCGTCGCACCACCACCATTAAGCTTAGAGATGTGTCCCCATACGACGTCTTCATGATGCATCCCTTATGGGGCAGGCATCGGTCTTTCTCTGGGGGCCGCTGTCTGTACCATAGGAGCATGTCCTCATGAGTATGGGCCAGGTGTGACATTTTGAATCTTGGTTTGTGCTTTTAAATAGCACTGGACTAGTCAAATAAATCATAAATTCATTTGCTACTAATGAATTTATTTGTTTATTTTGCATATTAATCCATTCGTGCATTTTGGATCATGCAAACCCGAGGAGTAAGGGGGTATTACTTAATACCCCGGGAAATTATGTATGCAAGGACATTTGTGTAATAGGGTAGATTATTTATTAGCTTGTAATAATTAATTCCCCTTATCTCATGTGTATCCCCTAATTTCCTTGACTCCCTTTCATCGGGCATTAAAATTTTATTTGTATATTTGCCTAAATATACATGTCATCATGTCACATGCCATGTCACATGACACATCACACACGTATATGCCATGCCATACATATTCCATGTCATAACATATCATATTTTGTATGCTTATATGCATAAATATGCCAATATACAATCCAAATACGCCAATATGTAATACAATACGCAATTCGCCATACCATATTCCATGCATATATATGCCATTTCACATACCATGATGCCATGCCATGTCATATGCCATGATGCCATGCCATGTCACATGCCATATACCATATCACGCCGTACGACATACGCATCACTATGCCATGTCATGCATATGCCATGCCATTACATGCATATATTGCTATCACATATCATGCATATGGTATGTCATTCATTTTATATGTCATGCACATAATATGTCATGCATATATATCATGCATATGATATGCCATCTATGTCATATGCCATGCACATGGTATGTCATCCACGCCACATGTCATGCATATGCCATGCTTTACATCACCTCACATATCATGCATATGATATGCCATCCATTTCACATGTCATGCATATGCTATATCATCTATCTTGTATGCCATGCATATGCCATACCACTCATTTCATATTCCATGCATACACCATACATTCTACAACACCCAAAACAATCCAAACACGTTAACACATAATGCAATACGCTATTTGCCATGTTATATGCTTATATACATGCTACATTGCCATATCATGCATATGATATGTCATTCAAACTCACATTGTTAGTGTATACTCTAGAGTATCATGTGTATTTTTACTATACGTTTTCATTAATAAAGGCATTATTCATTATATAGTACAATGTTTTACATGAACTTGTTTTACTTGGAGTATTAAACTATATATATTGAAGTCCATGATATTGGAACAGTGCAAAAGAATCCATAAAGAGTTTATGGAATGAGATTCTTTTTGTATGCAAATGTTCAATATATAAATATCCTTGATCGTGGTATTAATAAGAATGGACAATATTAATATGGAAAGATCAGCACATGTTACACTTCTTATTTAGGGATGATTCTCATTCATCATGACATGAGATGTCTAAAGTGAATATGTGGATGAGTAGTATAGTACTAGTTCATTGGAGACCTTGCCAGTGAGATTTCA
>CANYBF010901826.1:0-15491 GCA_948192965.1 Dalechampia spathulata | reverse complement strand
GACAACTTACCCGAACGGGTAAGATGCATACCCAAACGGGTAAGATCAAACTTACCCGAAAGGGTAAGTGTCATACCCTAACACCATCCAAAGATACCCGAACGGGTATGAGACTCACAAAGACAAAAAAAAGACCTAAATGCAACCCTAAATTAAACCCTGAACTGTAACAGGATGAACTAAGATGCCCGTGAGGGCAAAATGACAAGGAGATAGGCTCAATTCATCCCAATCAATCCGACTGATCCAAAATTAGGGTGCGACACATATAGATTAGAAAGAGTGGGTTTTGGTCATCAACTAAAACAAAGAAAAAGGAGAAATTTATAAGCTAAACCTTGCTGCATGTGTAGGAATCTTGCTCAAACATGAAAGGCAAAGATAGCAATAAGAAAACAAAGCAAACGTGCGATCCTTTGATGATTTAACTTTGGCCTTGGATTAAAATTTGCAGAAATGAAAATACTTAAACAAAATCGACAGACTTTAGTATGAAATAAACTTGGGACAGTAGAGTTTTGAGAGGAAAGAAGGCAAATGAGATGTATGGTGCGGTTTGATGTTTTAAGAACTTAAGAAGAAAACAAAGACATTAATGAGAAGAGATAAGAGTAGATGAAGGAGAGGGATGCATGTGTTTTGGCCACATAGAGAAGATAGGGGAAGAATAAGAGCAGATGGGTGGCGTGGGGTAGGAATTATTTAGGGTTTTATGTCTTTATATGATAGAATTCATGTACACATACTTGCACCTAATTCTCTCCCTTTAATTACATGTATTTCCTTTAGAATACCTTCAATAATTGCTTAATTTTTATCTAATACCCCCATTTAAACTTAAATAAACCGTACGTAAATGTTTAAACCATCTCTTACTTTTCCCAAACTAAGAATTCAACAAGTCCTATTTATGACATCATCATCTAAAATTAATGATATAATCATGTCATAAAATATAAAATGCTAATTAGACTTCCAATTACTAATATTAATTATAAAATTAACTAATTCAATATCCATTCTTACTTTACATGTCTTAATTCTTTAATACCACCCCAAGATATTCGCTTAAATAAATAATACCTAATACATATATCTAATTTAAGTTAATACAAGCACAATGGTCAAAACCATTCAATCAAATTCACTGTATATAACTCAAAATCCACATTTTAGTGCCATTTAGAGTCTATTTTAGGGGTTGCGGTAAAATTTGAAATTTCCTATTTTGAGCTTTAAACTCAATTTTTATTTTATACTTATCAACATAATTATAATTTCATATCATTATCACACCAATAACATAGAAAACACAACATAACATGAATTTATGAATGCACAATAAACCACTAAATGCAGGATGTGACAACTCACTCCCCATAATTTAGGATTTTATCCCTAAAATCTAACCTCAATTATCTATAAACAGGTGAGGAAACTGTTTTCTAATTATAGACTCTCTTTCCCATATAGCTTCTTGCCCTGTGTGATGATTCCATAACACTTTCACCAATGGAATCTGCTTATTTCTCAATTGTTTTGTTTCATGCACCAGAATTTTAACTGGTTCTTCATTATAGGATAAGTCCAATTGAACTTCAATGTTCTCCACTAGAATAACATGTAATAGGTCTGACCTGTATCTTCATAGTATCAATACATGAAAAACATTGTGAATTCGCTCTAATTCTGGTGGTAAAGCCAATCGATATGCCAGTGGTCCGATCCTTTCCAACACTTCATATGGGCCAATGAATCTCAAACTTAACTTCCCTTTCTGGCCAAATCTCAGAATTATCTTCCATGGAGACACCTTTAAAAATACTTTATCCCTAACATTATATTCAATATCCCGTCACTTCAAATCAATGTAAGACTTCTGTCGTTTGCCAACTTCATCCCAATTCAATGGTGTTCTGCATCATCTCCCATATAGGGCTTCATACGGTGCCATTTGAATACTGGATTGGAAACTGTTGTTGTATATGAATTCAATAAGAGGAATGTACCTATCCCAACTTCCAACCCATTCCAACACACAAGCTCTTAACATATCCTCTAGAATCTGAATAATTCGCTCTGATTATCCATCAGTCTGAGGATGAAATTTCGTACTAAAATGAACCTTAGTACCTAGAGCTCTTTGAAAACTTCCCCAGAAATGAGAAGTAAATTATGGATCTCTATTGGAAACAATGGATGATGGCACTCCATGAAGTCTGACTATCTCCTTAATGTACAATTCTGCTAGCCGTTCCAAACTGTAATCCATCCAAATAGATAAAAAAAAAAGTGCCATCTTAGTCAATCTATCAACAATTACCCATACATTGTCATGTTTACCCTGTGTCAATGGTAATCTTGTGACAAAATCCATCATGACTCTATCCTATTTCCACTCTAGAATAGACAAAGGTTACAATAATCCTGCCGGTACTTGATGTTCAGCTTTAACTCGCTGACACACTAAACATTTAGCAACAAATTCAGTAATGTCCTATTTTATACCTACCCACCAACAGGTCAGTTTCAAATCTCTGTACATCTTAGTACCTCCTAGATGATAAGAATATAGGTTGTTATGAGCTTCATCTAGAATTTGCCTCTTTAACTCCTCATCAGCTGGAATGTAGATATGATCTTTATGCCTCAATAAACCTTCTCAATCTAAGGTGAAAACCTTCTAATTACCCACTTGTATTTTTCTCAATTGCTTATGATATGCTTCATCATTTAGAGAAACTTCTTTGATTCATTTAGTCAGCAATGGTTTCACCTGTAACTATAACTCTGCTAAAATACAATTTGCTTGCACCATTAAAAGAGCATTTAACTGTCGAATCTTCTGTACTAGCATCAATGATGACTGTTGTAGCATAGCAAAAGTCTTTCGGCTAAGAGCATCAGCTACTAGATTAGCCTTCCTAGGATGATAATCAATGAGACAATCGTAATCTTTGATTAACTCGAGCCATCATCTTTGTCTTAGGTTCAACTCTTTCTGTGTCCCCAAGTATTTCAAACTTTTATGATCAGTATAGATATAGCACTTCTCACCATAAAGATAATGATGCCATATCTTCAAAGCAAACACAATGGCAGCCAATTCCAGATCATGAGTTGGATAATTCCGTTCATGCAGCTTAAGTTATCGAGAAGCATATGTGATCACTTTTCTTTCATGCATCAGAACACATCTTAGACCATTGAGTGAAGCATCGCTATACACCACATAATCTTTTCCCAACTTAAGTTGTCGAGAAGCATATGCAATCACTTTTCTTTCTTGCATCAGAACACATCCTAGACCATTGACTGAAGCATCGCTATACACCATATAATCTTTTCCTGGTGTAGGCAAGATTAACACTGGCACTTGAGTTAAACATGGCTTAAGCCTATCAAAGCTCTTTTGACACTTCTCTGTCCACTCAAAAGGAACATCTTTCCGAAAAAGTATAGTTAAGGGTGTAGCAATCATGGAAAAACCCTTGACAAACTGCCTATAATATCCAGCTCAACCCAGAAAACTATGTACCTTGGTGATAGATTTAGGTGCTTGCCAATTAAAAACTGTTTCTATCTTGCTTGGGTCAACAACAACACCCTCAGCAGAAATAACATATCCCAAGAAACAAACTTGATCAAGCTAGAAAGAACATTTAGACAACTTGCCATAAAGTTGTTTCTCCCTCATTAGTTGTAAAACTAATCACAGGTGTCTATCATGCTCTTCTTGATTCCGAGAATAAATAAGAATATCATCAATGAATACCACTGTAAACTGGTCATGATATTCTTTAAGAACTATATTCATTAGAGCCATAAAAGTAGTTGGTGCATTAGTCAACCCAAAAGGCATGACTAGAAATTCATAATGGTCGTATCTCGTGTGAAAAGCAGTCTTTGAAATACTATTCTCCTTAACTCTCAATTGATGATAACCTGATCTGAAATCAATTTTAGAAAAGATAGTCGTTCCCTTTAATTGATAAAATAAATCATCAATTCTGAGTAAAGGATAGTGATTCTTAATAGTCACCTTGTTTAGCTGTCGATAATCAATACACATCCTCATCGTTCTATCCTTCTTCTTAACAAATAAAACAAGTACTCCCTAAGGAGATACACTTGGACAAATGAATCCATTATCCAGTAACTCCTGCAATTGTTCCTTAAGCTCCTTTAACTCCATTGGTGCCATGGGATAAGGAGGAATTGGTATAGGCTCAGTTCCAGGTATTGTTTCAATCTTGAATTCAACTTCTCTTACTAGCGGTAATCCTGGTAAGTCATCTGGAAATACATCAGGAAAATCTCTTACAATGGGAATTTCTATCAACTACAATCCCTTTTGTTTAATATCAACAACATGTGCTAATACCGCTTCACAACCCTATTTTGACAACTTTTGAGCAACAGTTGCTGAAATCAGACTATGAACAATTGATGGTCTAATCCTCTAAATCAATATTGATTGACACTCTGGATGCTAAAAGGAAATTATTTTCCTTCTATAGTCCATCACTGCTTGATAAAAGGATAACCAATCCATGCATAATATAATATCATATTTAGAAAAGGGCATCTTGATCACATCAGTAGAGAAAACTTTGTTTGCCATAACTAAGGGACATTTACGAAAAATTTGATTTACCATAGCAGTTTTCCTTAAAGGACTGGCAACGATCATATCATACCCCAATCTCTCACTGGTGATGTCTAATGAACATGCAACCCTAGTGTTGATGAATGAATGACTAGAACCAGGGTCAAATAACACAAATCCAACATGATTAAGGATATGAAAATTACCAATCACCACATCAGTAGCTTGCAGTTCTTCTCTGGGCTGTAAATGATATACCCTTATAGGAGCCTCCATATTTTGATTTACTGAACTAGGACTACTCATTTGACCACCACCACAACCTCTACCTATACCTCTATTAAACTGACTGCTGGTAGGTGCTCTAATTCCCGGTCATACTCTAGGATTAGGTAGAAAAGATCTACCCTCAGAAATAGTATGAACTGGCATTGCATTGCTATTAGGATACTCCCTTGCAAAATGTCCTGCAACTCCACAACAGTAACATAGCCCTGTTCCTATTCTATAAGCACCAACATGATTTTTACCACAGATAAAACATGTATGAACTGCAGGGGCAGAAATACCACGACTAACATTCTGAGCATTCGATGGTCTATGTGGGGCAGGTGATATGAATCTTGATCCACTATAGTTAAAAGAACCTCAAAACCTTCCTCTTTTCTGTGCACCAGTTCAGGAACTTGAACCTCTGTAATGTCTCCTGCCCAATCTCACTCAATTTTCATCCCCTTCCTGCAAAGTCTGCTCCTGTCTCAGAGCATTAGTAATCAAGGCTGATAAATTATCATAATTAAACCCTTGCACTAAGGATCGAATACGGGGCCTCAATCCTTGTTCAAACAGTTTGCATCTTTCCTGGCCAGTGGTAAGAATATTCCCAACATAATATGCCAATCTGGTGAATTCTCTCTCATAATCAGCCACAGTCATATTCCCTTGTTTCAAAGCTAAAAACTCATATAATTTTTGATCAGTATAAGCAGTAGGGACATACTTCTGTCGGAACTCTGCTTGGAAATCCTTCCAAGTCAGCACTGGTGGCTCAATAAGACCTTGTGGAACTATCTTCCACAATTCATATGCATCATCTTGTAGTAGAGAAATAACATATTCCAGTTTTAACTGATCTGAACAATTAAGCTGCCTGAACACTCTTCCTATGTGCTCCAGCAACATTTCTACCACATAAGGATCAGTGGTTCCAGTGAAATCAGTGGCTCTATAAGATCTCATCTTCTTAAAATCACATTCCTCATTTCTACTAGGAAAAACATCAACAGTTCCTTGCACAGTTTGTCTCGAAACATTAGGATGTGATTGAGTGAATTGTGTAGCTGCCAGATCTAGTCGTGTAATATTTGACTGTTCGCCTGACATTGTACAATCAAATTACCCCTCTTGTATAATATGCTCTCGAGTACTTATTGCTGAAATACTAGCATTAAAAGTGCCTTCATTCGGGGTAAAGTTACCCTCACCTTCACCTATGATGATTGCTCTCTTATACATGTTGTTTGAAGGATGTTCTAAAACAAATAATTTGCATTAGCAGCATGAATAACAAACTTCTTAATCATGTAACTTATCTTAGCAGTAAATATGTATATGTTTGTTTTTTTAATTGTTTTTATTTTTTTTACACAAGCTATTTATCATATCTCTGATACTAACCAAACATGTCACATCTTGCGGCTGTGTAACATGCTCCCGTATAATGACTATTAACTTCATAACCGAGGAAATCAATAGTTATCCTATAAAGGATAACATACATTACATAAAATTTTTTTTTATATACATATCACTAACATGCAATTCATATTTATTCAAACCATATATTGTCCTAGGTCATAACATCTTAATTATGTAATCAAAGTTATAATATACACACATTAAAACTTTACATATCTTGAGTTTTACCACTCTCACTTATTTAACTGCCAGAGCACTTTATTTAAGTAGTAGCATGATAATTTATAGCGATAGAAGTCTGAAGGAATACTTAAACCATTTACCAATAAAATGTTGATATGTCCAGCTGATCTACTGAGGTTTTGTTTCTGTAACTTTGCTTGGTCCTGCGTTTATCAATTGACAAACGATGAGAATAAACTCAATGGTGCTAGATATAACATGTCAAATTTAAAGCATTAATATTTCAAGAAATGTTGATGCCAAGTAATCATTATGTCAAACATTTCAACCAACATGTACATTTCATTTATATAACATATCATATAAGTATGATTCAATTAGCATGACTATCTTAAAACATGAAGAAATTCCAACCATAATAAATATTCAAGTGGAGTTGATTTACCATTTAATCATGTCATGAATTCACATCATATTATGTCGTATGTCATGAATTATGAACAGTGCATATTTATGAGAATGCATTTATGCTATGCATTCTCCCTCTTATTCCTTATTCATCATATCATTTAAATGCGCATTTATTGGGTCTTTCATTATACCATAACTTTGATTCTATACATATGAGCTCATTTAACTTCAATTCTATTTCTTTCATATCATGATATTATATTAATTTATTCCTGTAAGAATTTATAGCATTATGCCTAGTATAATCATTTAACCTTTTTCGCATAACACATCATATTCTTTTTCTCCTTATCTCACCATGTCATGCTATGTCATGTTTATATTGAATGTTGTTATGTTCATGCTATATGTTGCATAATGAATTTAAATTGTTGTAATGCTACTGCATTACCAAACCTTTGCCTTTTTGATCATTTATTGATCGAGGACTTCAAACATTTTAGCACAAACCTGGTATGTCCTTCCCTTTATTAATATCCTTGGGTGATTTGTGAATATTTCCCACCAATTTACCTATTTCAAAATAAATATTAATATTTTATTAGTAATTAAATTCATCTTTTATCATTTTTATATTTTTAACTACGGATCAAAACAACATCATTCTTAATATGAATTATTTTTATACCTTAACAATTACTATGTCTTCATTAACTCATAAAACTATTATTTTTTAACTGAACCAACATCCATATTATTTTTTTCTTTTAAAACAAAAACATCAACAGAATATATTATTGTTTTATAACTTCTATAAACTTCCAAGAATTAACTTGTTTTTGTTTTAAACTTATTTAAATTTCTATAAGAATCCAACAAGGCTTCAAAACCGTATGACTCTTGTTATTCAACTTAATATCTGAATATTATATCTTGATTTACAATCTCTTTAATCTTTCTCATACCAATTTCTAATAAAATCTCATTAATTATACTTAAGCCAATTCCTTTTTATTATATAATTTCAAAATTTCTTTAATTATTAAACTAATTAAATTAAAGTAAGCTTATTAAAATCATCCTTTCTATAGCCCTTAACTTAAACAAACTGAAAATAAAGATTTTACTTTCAAATATCAATGATTTAGCTTGTTTAAATTATATCTTTAACCATTTACCCCTTAGTTTTAGTAACCTTTTGAATCAAACAATTTTAAACGTACCATCTTTTCCTTCCAAAGAATCGGCCAACAAGCAAAAACCGCAATACACACGCACCCACATCAATTTAACAATTTAGTTCGAACTCATATACAGCTCTAATAATTCTAAACACCAAAATGCCAACTAAAACTAATAAAACCATTCTGATATGTTTGTTAATATTTGGCCAAAACAAAAATTTAGTAAAACTCATAACCCAAGTGAAACTAATACTAAACATACATATTCCTCACCTTAATAAAACAATCCAAAACCACTCCACAACATGTTTCCTACTTGATTTAAGCTTATTTCTCAAAAGATCCTCTTGAACCTGCTTCCTTTTCTATTAAATTAAGACCTTCATAGACACGCTTAAGAATAAAAAGAGTTAGAACAAAATGGATATAGAATGGTTCATGGAAAGAAGGTTATAGTTTTTTTGAAAGGAACATGTTTTAAGAAATTTTTGATCAAAACCGTATAGATTAGAAAGAGTGGGTTTCAATCATCAACTAAAACAAAGAAAAAGGAGAAGTTTGTAAGCCAAGCCTTGCTACATGTGTAGGAATCTTGCTCAAACATGAAAGGCAAAGACAACAAGAAAAAAATGAAGCAAACGTGCAGTCCCGTGATGACTTAACATTACCCTTGGATTAAAATTTACAGAAATGAAAATACTTAAACAAAATCGACAAACTTTAGTATGAAATAAACTTAGGATAGTAGAGTTTTGAGAGGAAAGAAGGCAGATGAGATGTATGGTGTGGTTTGATGTTTTAAAAACTTAAGAAGAAAATAAAGACATTAATGTGAAGAGATAAGAGTAGATGGAGGAGAGGGATGGGTGTGTTTCGGCTACATAAAGAAGATAGGGGAAGAATGAGAGCATATGGGTGGTGTGGGGTAGGAATTATTTAGGGTTTTATGTCTTTATATGACAGAATTCATGCACACACACTTGCACCTAATTCTCTCCCTTTAATTACATGTATTTACATGTATTTCCTTTAGAATACCTCCAATAATTGCTTAATTTTTATCTAATACCCCCATTTAAACTTAAATAAACCGTATGTAAATTTTCAAACCATCTCTTACTTTTTCCCAAACCAAGAATTCAACAAGTCCTATTTATGACATCATCATCTAAAATTAATGACATAATCATGTCGTAAAATTTAAAATGATAATTAGACTTCCAATTACTAATATTAATTATAAAATTAACTAATTCAATATTCATTCTTACTTTACATGTCCTAATTCCTTAATATCACCCTAAGATATTCGCTTAAATAAATAATATCTAATTATGATGTCACAAATAAATTTTATTCCAAAATTTTCAAAATTTACATATATCTAATTTAAGTTAATACAAGCACAATGGTTAAAACTATTCAATCAAATTCACTGTATATAACTCAAAATCCGTGTTTTAGTGCTGTATAGAGTCTATTTTAAGGGTTGCGGTAAATTTTGAAATTTCCTATTTTGAGCTTTAAACTCAATTTTTATCTTATACTTGTCAACATAATTATAATTTCATATCATTATCACACCAATAACATAGAAAACACAACATAACATCAATTTATGAATGCATAATAAACCACTAAATGCAAGATATGACCAAAGGAATATTAAATCTAAGGCCTTCCAAATTTAAAAATAAGGATAGAAAGCTTCATTTCATTTAGGATATTAGGCATAAAAAAGCCTGTTTGACATGGGGTATATCCAAGTTTTTAAAAATAGGTTGGATTTAAATGGAATCTATTATTTATTTAGGATACTCAATGTAATATATCTTATAGGCTGGTTTGGGATATTATATTATGACATAACATAAACCATTAAGAGTTGAGGACCCAATGATTCAATAGTCATATGATGATACAATTGACATAAAATGTCTACCTATTGACATTAGGTTTTATTTTATTAGGAATACCTAAGATTATAATTTAATGGTCATTAGATATTTATCTACTAAGGAAAGTGAACAAAAAATTTCCAAATATTGATAGTTAAGGACTATTGGCTTGAAATAAAATAGTGGGAGATAAAAATAAAATTAAAGACCTTATTACATTTTTAAAATGATATGATGCTTTAAATTAATAAACTATTTTTCCTTTTCTTAAGTTTTAATGGCTTACATAGTTGACCTACACGAAATTGTCAAATATAAGTTAAACAGATTTAACTACATTAACCCAATTTGCCAAATCAAAATAGTTTTGAAAGGTGAATAGTTAGGTGATATTTTAGATCAAATCTATCCATGCCAACCCATTACTAATTCCTATGATGCTATTAAAGAAGCATATCCTAAGTTTAAGAGGGAGGATTAAATAGCCAATAATATCATACTTGGTGTTATGGAGAGTGATCTCCAAAAAGGGTTCGAGGCTATGAACTCTCATACCGTGGTTGAGTATCTCAAGACCCTTTTTCAAGAAAAGGTAAGGATATAGAGATACGACCTCTCAAAGGCATTATTTAGTCATAGAATGGTTAAAGAGCATTTATTGTATCACATGGCATAAAGATGCATATATACATCAAAGTTTTAGAGGGTTTAGAATTCACCTTTCAAGCAGAGTTAGTAGCATACCTTATTCTACAATCATTGCCTGATAGTTATGATCATTTTATCCTTGATTATTAAATGAATAACAAATATACTTTTATTCCAAAGCTAATAAATTTGTTAAGGTATACTTAAGATGCCAACAAGAAAAGCTAAATATGGTTATGATAATGAGCTCTTATAAGAAGAAAGGCAAAATGTTAGCTCTCAAGCCAAAAGATGGTGTAGCTAAATCAAAGGCTGTTGAGAAGGCCCCAAAGGGCATTTGCTTACATTATCATAAAGATAGCCATCGGAAGAGGAACTACAAGGTGTACTTAGAGCAACTCAAGAACGACCATCCTTCTACTTTAGGTATACATGTAATTGAGGTTAATTCCAATGTTTTTTCTAATAACAAAACTTAGGCATTAAATATTGATTATGTATCTTATATTTGTTATAATTTACAGGGACTAAGCAGCAGGAGGAAGCTAAATAAGACTGATGTAGACATTCATGTTGCTAATGGAGCAAGGATTGTTACATTAGAAATAAGAAATTATATTTTGCATTTGACTTTTGGTTCAAATTTAGAACTTAATAATTGTTATTATGTTCCAAGTTTATATAAGAACCTTATTTTAGTATTTTATCTAGTAAAATCATGCTATAATATCTCCATTAATAGCAATAGATGTTTTAGTTTTAAAGATGGTATATTCTAATGTTTAATGAATGTTGAAAATGGAATTTATATATTGGATAATTCAAACTTCATTTACAATGTTCAAACTAAAAGGATCAAAAGTGATGATCATTCCACTTTATTTATAGCATTATCACCTTGACTACATAAATAACCCTTGCATGTCCAAGTTATATGAACTTGAAAATTTATGTTCATTTGGTTTTAAATCATATGAAACATGTGAATCTTATTTATTAGGCAAGATGACAAAATCACCCTTTAAAGAAAAAGGTGAAAAAGCCAAGCAACCAATAGAACTCATACATTCAGATGTATGTGGTTGTATATCTACATATGCAAGAGGTGGATATAGCTACTTTATTACATTCATCTATGATTATTCTAGATATGGATGTTTTTACTTGATGAGTACAAGTCTAGAGCCTTTGAAAAGTTCAAAGAATTCAAAAATGAAGTAGAAAAATGCCTCAACCATCATCTGAAAACAAGGAAGAGATAATAGAAAATCCAAAGGAAGAGAAAAAAGAAGAGGTAAGTATATTCATTCCCACTCTTTTATCAATTATAATAATAAAATTAAGCTAATTAGCATAACTCTTAAGAAGATCTTGATTTGATTTTAGATATCTAAGAAAACAAGAGATCTGAGTTCAATTTTAAAACTTCGTCAATTCTTTCAGTCAAAATAATAAATTTAAGTAATTTCCATTGATTTTAAAAAATAATCATGAGAAGTTTAGATAATATAATATTGGTCTGATTCTTATTAAAAGTTGTTCTTTCTCTTTTGAATTATAATTTTTAAGAAAAAAGAAATTCAATTATGATGCTACAACATTTAAAACCTTAAACTGCTTATATATCTTTCTATTTATAATTTTCTCTTCTTTTCATAGCTTTAGGGATGAAAATAAGTAAATAAACAAATAGAAGGGCAAAAATTAATCCATTAAAACCCCATTATGAAATTTAACTCCATTAAAGAAGGATATAGAGAATTAGTTTTATCATTGTATGGTTGCTGACATGAAAGTAATGAAACATGTCAGAATTGAAAGGCACATTTTACGAGTAAAGATAAATTTTAATTTTGTTTGACCCCACTGTTGTTCCTCAACTTGCTCTTCCTTGTCGTCACAGTCATGGATGCTTTCAAAAATTTCCCCTCCCTACCAACTTACTGTACTATGATTTTAAAGGATAATTTAGGTCTAATTTATGAAAAAGATTATCGTAATATGATATTTCAATTTTGAAATCTTAAGTTATATTTTTTTAATAAATTCAAGACTAGAAATCTGAAGTATAAGAATGATATATGTAAGGTCCTATAATGGGAATTAACAATAAGTGGTGCACTGTAATTGGAGGGGGAAGGGCATTCCTTTATAATAATAGGGAATGGAAGTCGTTGATACTAGATCTAGGGGGTTTAGACCATTGGAACTCTTTTTCTTTAACTTAAAGATAGGTAATTATTGTAGATGACTTTCAATAGTCAGACCACATATGGTACTTACCATCGATATCCAACAACTGATAGGCTCTGTTGGGTAGTCAACAAATGATATTAATGTTTGAAGGGCATACTCTAATATAATGATCGAAGTAGTTCAGATTGGTTTCATGATTAGTTGCATATATGAATATAAGAGATTTCCTTTCTAGTAGAGCTCATCATGACCATCATAACCTAACTCTACGACTGCTATAGGCCCTTAACATTATATGATTCTAGGCTATCTTCAGGAAAGATGTATCTGTTGACCCTCACTTTTGACCATCGTATAATTTTGGATCTCCGTTAATTCGGCTAGGATCTAGTCCCCGATATTGATCCCGATTATACATATAGGCCCCTGTGTCTTCCTCTGTGTGTTCTGGTGTGCAGAACATTTCAGGACTGGTGGGGCCCACCATGGCACCTGGCAGGACCCGCCGCGTATTCTGAGTATTTTGTGCATGCAGAACACCCCTTCCCTATTACCTGCGTAAGGCAAACCGCCTGAAATGCAAAACATTGCATTTTTGGCCCAGGGTACTATTCATCATTAATAGTACGTAGGTGGGGCCCACTAAACAAAAGCGGGGCTCGCAGCCCCTAATAGCCTATTCTGTATATTCTGTACTTACAGAATACAATTCCATGTTGCCTTACGCAAGGCACAATGCTAGACATCGCAAAATGCCATCTCCTAGGCCCAATACGCGGTGGGGCCCACTTAGCAATAACAGGAGCCCGCTGCTCCTATTTCTTATTTTATGCATTATGTACTTACAGAATGCATTTCACACCTACCTACGCATGGTAGGATACGCAGAATGCAAAATATTGCATTTTAGACCTAGGTTACTATTCACTATGAATAGTATACAAGTGGGGCTCGCTTCCCCAATTAGCCAAGTCTGTGTATTCTGTACTTACAGAGTACATTCCGCTACTGCCTTACGCAAGGCACATCTCGTGGCATTCTGAATGCCACATTGTAGGTTCACCTCGCTGTGGGGCCCGCTAAACACTAGTGGGGTCCACTTCCCACTATCATCCGCTTCAATGCATTCTGTACGCACAGAACATACCCTATCTGCCGCCTTACTTGAGGCGGAATGCTTGGTATGCTATTTGCCACTTCCCGGCCCCTTTTGCACTGTGGGGCCCACATGGGTACTATTCATCATGAATAGTACCCAAGTGGGCCCACCACCTGAATTCACCCATTTGAGTGTTCTGGACACATAGAATACATTTCCGCTAATATCTACGCGAAAAACAACCTTCTGGCGCATCAAATGCCATTTTGGGCCAAAATTGGATCACCGACCCTGAATTGGACCCATTAGCCAAAACTCGGTATTCGGGTTCGAATTTGAGAAAAATTATAACCGCATAGTTTCTTGAAATGTCGATTGCACTTTGGTTGACATATGGTGCGCATCCAGTTTTGCTCGTACGAGCCGGTGCGCATACGGTAAAAATGCAATGTGCGGTGCACATCGCCCTATGTGCACCACACGTTGCATAAAAAGACGTTTGGTCACGAGCCTCCTCGGGACCGAATTTGGAAAAACTTTCTTCTACAAAGTTGTTCCTTATGTCAAATAACGCTTATACGCTTCGGGCGCATCCCGAAAGTAACCACCGGGGGCCCCACGCATCGGGGAAAAAGTGATGTGCTGCGCGCATCATGTGATGCGCGCAGCACATTAGCAATGTGTGGCGCACATCACATGATGTGTGCCACACATCACTTCAAATCTAGGCTAAAATTACAAAATTGGCACGCCCAAAAATTGCTCTATAAATATAGAGCTCGGGGTTCATCTGAAGGGATCTGAAATTTGCTCTCTAAGGGCACCAAAAACTCTGCCAAAATTTCCACTCAATTAATTAGGCCCCTAATTAATTAAATCACTTAGATTTAGTGAAAAATTCGGTTAGTTTAGGCTCCCTAAACATGGAATCGAGCAAGATCAAGGAAGAAAAGCCGCCGGAATAAGGTAAATTTCCCATTTTCTTCAAGTTTCTTCATTCTGTCACTATTTTGTGAGGGATGTGCTACGCACATCACCTCATGTACGCCACACACAGGCTATGTGTGGCACACATGGGGTCATGTGCTGCGCACATCACCTCAAAATTTCCCCAAAAATGCTATTTTTCGTCCGATCTGGCCAATCCAAGGCCATTCAAGGCTTTTCCATGGCTTGGATGCCTTGGATCAGCCCTAAATCTTGCTAGATCTAAAATAATTTTAACTTTAAGATTGTTTTTCATGATTTGGATGCAAATCCACGAGCAAAAACCCGATTTTGGGTCCGATCTACCTAGATCGGGGCCGGATCTAGGGTTTCTGCTGAAACATTTTTGATTTTTCTTCGATTTTCTCTGTCATGTGCGCCACATGTTGCCCTTGTATGCTACACACAATCAATGTGTGGCGCACATTGGCCATGTGCAGCGCACATTGGCTTCGGTTTTCACAGAAACACCCGATTTTCACCCGAACCGCTTCCGAACCGCTTCGGTTTTGAATTTTCCAGTGACTCCAGTAGCTAGATCGTACACTTGGGGTTCTGGATCTATCATAAATCATCCA
>CANYBF010901674.1:0-11130 GCA_948192965.1 Dalechampia spathulata | reverse complement strand
TTGTAATCCTTCCACGATCCTGGCAGCTTCTCGATCAATATTCCCGCTATAAATTCTTCTAGAAGCGTGATGTTTTCGGCTTTAAGATCTTCTAGCAGCTTATGGTATTGGTTGATTTGACTTCTAATGTCTTTATCTTCCACCATCTCCCATTTGTAGTAGTTACCAATCACGAACTTTTGCTTTCCAACATCTTCAGCAGTATACTTGGTGATCATTGAATCCCATATCTCTTTTGCTTCTTTGTAGGAGCAATAAACATCAAATAGCTCGTTAGAAAGAGTGCTGATGATAGTATGCCTGCACACTTTGTTTGCATAGATCCAAGCCTCCATATGTTTTGAATCAACTTCTTGTGATGGCTTAGCAGTAGTAAGGGCCGCAGCAACTCCATGCATGTCAAGTACTATTGAGATTCTCTCTTGCCACCTTTTGAAGTTTTATCCGTTGAAAACCTCAATTTTTGAAATGTCCGGGAATGGCTTGGCATAAGGCACACCGTGGATCATGACAGGTGATGGGGGTGGTTGCAATCCTGCAAAGACAGAAACACCAGTTACTGTTGCCGGGACGTTGGCAGCACCTGAGGATAGTGAGGCAGCCGAAGTGGAGGAAGCGGCAGCAGCATTAGTCATTGAAGAATTGGAAGCCATATTATCCTTTAAGATTGTAGGATAAAATTGAATAATATCTTGAACAATGAGTTGAACAAACAAATAATAGCTCGAGTCGTGTCGATTGTACCATCCTTAAAGGATATTTGCGTATAGTGGCAAATCCTCCCAGGATTAAACGAGCTCTTCTACCAACGTAGGAACAACAGGAACAGCAAAAACAGGAACTCGGGAATCTGCCGAACTAGTAAGCTTTGAATGAGAGGAGAGGAGGAGGAGAGCAAAGGAAGATGCTTTGCTTGTTGTGTGTTAAACTACTTAGAGGAGCTATGTATTTATAGTGTTTCAAGGTGAGGTTAACGTTAGGAATATGAACGTTGAGGACGAGAAGCATGGGAACGTGGGAAGGTGGAGAGAATCAAGGAAGTTAGTGGGAAGTCAAATAAGACTTAGTAAAAGTCTTATGAAAAAGGAAAAATTTAAATAAGTATTAAAAATAAAATCGTAAAATGGATCGGATATTGGGACCCCACGAATCGACGGCATTCGTGTCCGCAGGACGCGCGCAGGGGGGGGTACGAATCCACTGATTTGGCCTACTTGGCCCATTCTCATGTGCGCGAGCCTATCCCATTTCTCAAGCCCATTTTACCAATAACAAAAGCAAAGTTATATTTAAAATTAAAATTTTTGCTTCTCAAAAGTGATGTGGGATATGGTCTTTTGCAATATCATAAAGGCTCCAACAGTGGAAACTAGCGTTTTTTCTTTAAAGTGATCTTCAAATAATTAATATTCTTACTAAATCCATGACTAGACAGTGTCATCAATTTCTGATCGATAAATTGATCCTTCTTTATCTACTAACATCAATTTAAAGGGGAATGTTAACATGAAGAACATAATTAAGTTTTAGGATAACTAATTATTATTCATTTGGTTCGTTCCATAAATATTTCAGGAATGTATCATATTAGTTGCATCTATATTATATAAATAAATTTCTTGTTATATAATAATATTATAGTAATAAATTGTAATTTTATAGACATGTAATAAGAAAGAATTTCTATTTAATGCAATAACTCTCCATTTGAGAGGTATTCAACTAAGTTGATAAATACTCCTATTTTCAAGTTAATTACAAAATTGATATAAATATTGTGATCATTATACTAAAATGATATCAATCCTTTAATTTGTTTCAATTTAATAACATAATTTAATTATTGTGTTCAAATTAAAGCACCTAAATTATTTTTAAAAAAATGATTTAGAATACTAAAATGACATTCCATCAATAATTTTTAAAATAGAGTGTTATTAATGGTCAATGCTCTTTGAAATTATTCATCATTTTATGCTTGAAAAACTTTTGGTATCTTAATTGAACTTAATAATTAAATTTGTTATTAATATTTTCTTGAAAAAAAGGACATGTTATGTTAATCTTCTTACTCAACATGTTTGTGTAATATTTATGATCTAACTTCAACTATCTTGTAGTTGCATGCTTCCTAGACATGCCTAAGAGTATATCTTGAGAGATCAACAACATATAATATGTAATACCCTAAATTTCATGTTAATTTAAATAATTATATAACTTCTTTTAATATTAAGTTAAATATTTAAATTAATAAAATATTAAGGAATTAATTCAAGTAAATAAAATTAAATTAAAAGGAAAAAATATTATAAAATTTAAGGATCAATGGAGTTATGGAGTTAATTAAAAATTCTCTCTAGAATTCTCTTTATAATAATAATAATAATAATAATAATAATAATAATAATAAGTAAATAGAGAAAAAAAGAGAAGAAAGAATAAGAGAAATGAGTAGAAGAAAGAAGAGGGAACAAATTGCATGAATGTGAAACTTCCATTTCTTCCACTCATTTCAACATTTTGATAAAATCTAGAACTGCAAGTATAGAGTAAAGTTAAGAATTGGCTTTAGATTTAAGAAGAATAAGAATGAATGAGATAAATGAGATTGATCAAGATTTATGGTTTGCATGAGGAATAGGTTGTCATTTTCTTAATTATTATGGCAAATGCAATTGATTAGAGAAGAAATAAGTGTTTGATGAAGCACAAAAAGATATTCATGCAAAGTACAATACATACATTAATATATATATATATATATATAAAGCTGAGTTTTAACATGCTTACTTGACATGTTTTCATGTTTTAATTGCTTATGTGATAAACGAACTTTGATGATCTTGCCTTTTTGCCTAGCATTTTAATTCTACTAGAATTTAAAAGCATATTTAAAATTAGTCTTTTGTATCCATGATATAATCTTATTTGACCTCTAATTTAATATTCTTCATGTTCTTTTGTATGCCATATTCTAATATGTCTTAATTAGTATATTATACTCCTTTCATATTCCTTATGTTCTTTTGATTATCATATCCTTAATATATCTTAATTAGTATATCTAATAAAATTTAATTATCATTGGATAACTTTTATTAAGTCATTTCATTTTCTCTAATCAATATTATTAGATAAAATGCATTAATATTATATTTAAAATTAATTAAATATTAAATTATAACCTTTGGTATTTCTCATATATATATATATATATATATATTCATTATTTTTTAACCATTGAATATCTACTCAATACATATGACAGTATTTATTTTAAGATCTTAATACCAATAAAGAGGATTGAATTAGTATGGTGAGAATGTGGGAAGCTCTTAATATGAAAGATAATTTTGAATTGATTTTTATTGATGATAATGTAAAATGTTAAAAAAGTGTAATATATGTTATTTCACTTTTATTATGACCTTTTTTTATGTATGAATAGCATTTTGTTTATTTTACCCAAATCTTCTTCCTTAATGGTACGGAACAATAGTATCATTAAAGTAGATACATCAATCGCTTTAAATACAAGAAGTCGAGTGAGTAGATTGGTTAGAGTGGAGAGAAAAAAAATTGAACTTAAAATCTTTTTTGGAGATATCCGTTTTCTAGGAGAGACAGATAAAATATCCCAACACAGTGGTATCTTGATACCACCAGGAACAGTAAAAATAAATTCGAAGGAAAAAAAATTGAAAAATTAGATCTATATCCAACGAATCACACCTAACAAGAAAAAGTATTTTATTTTGGTTCGATCAGTAATCATATATGAGATATAGGAAAATCTAATATATGCTAATATTCGAAAGACTTACGTGATCAAGTAGTGGTCCATGTTGATCAAGTAAAATTTTCTTTTTATTAAGAATTTAATGATTGTATAAGGTTTGAGCCATTATCAATCATTATTAAATGGTTTAAAGATCATATCTCTATATTTAATTATTATTCATAAACTTGAATAAGGGATATTAAAAATTAAAAAAAATGGATTTCAGTTTATTACCCTAATTTGGTAAAAACTTGCATTAATGACAATGAAATTTTGTTACATATGTTTATTGTTAGGGTTTTTACTTTTTTCATTTTTAGCATCTTTATATTTTTATTTTAGCATAGATGTTATTGATTGCATAACAAAAATTGATCATTTGAAAACTATTGAAATGAAGAAGTTAAAAAGAGATATTCAAATACTTACTACTACGCCTCAGTAAGTATTTGGATTTCTTTAATTTTTTATTTGTAAATTTTGATAATATTTTCATTATTATTATTATTTTATCATTTACTTCCATGATTAAATGTATCTTTCTAATACATATGTTATTATTGGAAGAATTTAATTACAAAATAAAAATATATTATTTTTACAGTTTATTGTACAAATAAAAGATAAATAATTTGGATTAGAACAAACTAATCTATCTTTGGTATTTTACATGTTTATTGTTACTTATTATTTGATTATAATATTTTTTAATTTATTAGTTCTTTAAATTTTTAAGAAAATTTTTCATTGCTTACAATAGGGCTTAAGAATTTTAATTATATTAAAAGAAAAGTTTTTTTATTTTCTTAATAATTATTCTAAAATAAAATACATTAATATGAAATTATAAGTAGTTATAATTAATTGATCTTTCAAATCCTTTTATGACCATATTATGTGATATAATTAAAATCATAGAGATTTTACATTCATATGATCAAAATTTTAAATTCGACCATGACATCAATTAGAAGCATTTTAGATGGAGATTCAAAGTTACAATTGACAAATTCAATGGTTTGAATCTAATTAATTTAAACCTATTCTTCAAGGAAGTTTTATCATGGGTTTCTCCTTGCCCCGATAAAAAAAAAAAGAACTAACTAATCCTAAGGCAAAAGGTTGAGAAACTCAATGCCACTATTCTTGAACAACTTGGAGTTGGGTCTTCTTCTTGTACTATTACGGATACAAAAATAATGAGAAAAATTGGATTCAATTATTAATTGCTTCTATCCAAAATTAGATTGACTACAAATTCAAGCCATAACACATGATTTAAAAGTCATCAAGGAGTTGAAATCAAAAGGTTCTAATTCAACTAGGATTCCTACTTCAGCTAGGATTCCTAATTCATAAAGGATTCTTATTTTAGTAAATCCTTATTCAATAAGAATTCCTACTCCAACTAGGACTCCTATGTCTATAAAGATTTAGGCTTGGTTTTTGCATCAATTTAATATCAAAGCTTTGGCTCAAAGTACAAGCAATTATGTATTTTGTGTGTATGTGTTCTTCGTGTTTTTCTTCTTCTTTTATCCAATTTTCTCTTTCCTATTTATGATTTTTTTGTATTAGTCCTTGTTTAGCAAAAAATGATTATTCATTATTTCCATTTTTTATTTATTTCTTGTTAATCTTAAACAAAATTTAGAGTTATTATTCATGCTTAAATTTTCCATTAAGATTTCATGTAGTATACATTTTTCCAAAGGAAAATGACATTCTAAATAAAACCAATATAGAGTATTGGTGTCACCCTAGTTTCATCAAATTCGTTTATTTAAGTACTCATTTTTACTTTTTTTTCCTATCTTATTTTTTTCTTTATTTTTGTTGCAAATTATCCTCGCATCATTTCCAACATGTCTAATTTATTTTCCTTAAAGTCAAACATTAAGAAAATTAAGGAAAACCATAAGAGGTTAAGGCAAGAGATGTAAGTGTTAAAATTTTTAGTAGATGGATTTTTACTCAACCTAAAAGAAAAGGAGAAAGAAAAGGCTAAAGAACCAATTATAATTGAGTGCAGTAATGAGAATATTTATGATGAAGTTATGATTGATGATTCAAATTTTGATGGAGAAATGTAAGTGAACCAATGTTGTTTGTAAGTGTAGAAGATGAGGTAAAATTAAATGAAGTGATTAATGAGAAATGTGGATTTATTTTACAAAGACAATGAGTGAAAATTTTGAGTTTAAGAGAAAAATAGATGAGCTTGTGAGTGAAAATAATGGTGAGCATAAGAGAAAATCAAGTAAGGTGTTTTCTACTAATATTTATTTTATTGACATATTTTATAAAGAAATTATTCAGAAAACATAAAGTAATACAATTATTATTATCAATGCATTAAAAGGAGGATATTTACTTACGCTATGTATTCCTTACAACAAGCTCAATTTGAGGATAAATTATTTTCAAGAGAGGAAGTATAATACGATCAGGACTATAGACATTTTACATTCATATGATCAAAATTTTAAATTCAACTATGATATCAATTGGAAGCATTTTAGATAAAGATTCAAAATTACAATTGACAAATTTAATGGTTTGAATCCAACAAATTCAAACTTATTCTTCAAGAAAGTTTTATCATAGGTCAAAGTCATTTGGTAGCAAAATCAAATAGTCCTAATTCAACTAGGATTCTTACTTTTAGTAAATCCTTATTCAATAAGGATTCCTACTCTAATTAGGACTTTTATTTTTGTAAGGATTTAGACTTGGCATTTCATGTCCAAGCTACCTAGAGCTTTGTAAACTTAATAGTTAGTATTTTGTTAAATAATTAGGTTGAACATGTACTATTCATGTACCTAATATATTAACTAACCCAATAGTAGTCAATAAAGCTTGGTTTAATGAATATTGGGTTTAATTGACCAAGCCTAAGCTTGGTTATGATTCCATGAATCATTGGGTCAAGTTTAAAGTCTAATAAGGTTAATTACTCAAACCAATTCCTAGTCTAATTGGTTTATACAAAATCCTTATAAATTAGTTTAATTCCTTGTAATTTATTAGTTTAATTGCTTTTTCAAGTTAAATTAGGGTTAGGAATATAAATCCTTATATGATTGGATTTGTCTCTTATGTGTAATATATATACTAGGGTATGCCAATGGCATACCCATTATTTCAATAATATTCTTTTTTTCAAATTGATTTTTTATTCTTATGAGAATAATTTCTTTAATTTTATATTAAGGTGATTGATTTATTTGCTTAAGTTTATTCTTAGGTTGATTGATATTTTTCCTATTTAATTCATGCTTAGTTGCCATTAGATTTGGGTTAAGGGTTTTTCATTCCTTAAACCTATTTAGGTTTTCGCTAACTAGAAGGGATTAACAAATCTTTGGTTAACTTGATCAATTGTGAAGGAGTTCTTGAAAAATCAAAATATTGAGGTTCCTTGAGCAAAGGTCTTTAAAATTCTGCGTCATTATGACTACAAAAATATATAGGTGAAACATGAAATTTAATATCTCACATTTTACTTTATTATATAACTTTATATTTTTATTTTATGCAATGACATATTTTTGATTTTTCAACCTTAAAGCATATTAGAGTATTATAATAATAAATGTTGTTGCATGTGAAAGCTTTAAATACAAAAAAATTAAATTAATTAGTTTAGTTATGAATATAAAAACATGAAGTCTCAAAATAATTTCTTTAAGAATCTAATAATATATTTCATTAAAATTTATACATAAGGCAAACCTTTCACTAATTATATAAATATATTAAAATCATAATTATAACTACAAAACTTGATAAGAGTAATGATAAGTCACATTAGTTTAGCTTAAAAGTAGAACTTAATGCTTTTTTAAAAGTTAAACTACATTTTAGGTTAACATTGTTTTAAATAAGCAGTGATTATGCTTTTGTAATTTGATATTTATGCTTTTGTAAATAGGTTAATGCTTTTGTAAAAGTAGAATCTCATTTTCATTTGAAAAGGCATAAAAATTGGTATGATATATGTTTTATAAATATTTATTTGAATGGTTGAGTTGTAATGATAAGTTACAATTGTGATATAATTTTGAACTTAAGTAAAACTTAGGGGCAAAGATGTGATTCTTGAAGATTGTGATATTAGAAGTGTTTAAATTGTTTAACAAATGAAAATTATGTGAAGAATATATGTGTAACACTACCTATTTTATATGGCAAACTAGTAAAATACATGTTAGCCGTAATTATATGAAAATTTAAGAACAAGCCATATATGTATACACATAGATTAATTTAATTGTGCATTATTTTTGAATATTTTTTATTTAGTGCGGTGTTAAAATATAAATTATTTAGACTAGTATTATTTTATTATTTGTGTTAGAATGTATTTGAATTAGTAATGTTGAATTTTAACTAACATAATTAATAATAAATAACATATATATTAATATATATTAATAAATAATTATGCAAATAAATAAGTTATATATATATATATATATATTGATTAAGTTATATATATTAAATAATTAAGTAAATAATATGTATGTAGTTTATAATAATGCAACGGTGGACACTTCTACAAGCAAATAGAATTTGGTATGAGGCTCATTGGCATGGAAAAGTGACAATTTTAGGGTTTATGATTTTGTTTAAAAGGGTAAATAAAAATTATAAAATTTAAGGATTAGAAGTAAGTTAAATGTGGGATAACAAATATAAATTTTAGGGATTAGAAGTAAGTTAATTGTGGGATAACAAACAAAGCAAATAAGGTTTGTCATGAATCATGATGAAGAGTTTTTTCTTTTTAGTTCATTCAAGCTTGAGGATCCTCTTGCATTGATTTAATTAAGAGTTTGATTAGGAGATTCTTACAATGTAAATGTTTTAAATTTCAAGAGATATGAATAAAGGTGCAATGTATTAGATGAATTAAGTAAATAAATTCAATTGAAAATAATTTAATTTAGAATTAAATTAGTTAATTATTAGTAAAGATTTAATTAGATAAATATTTTACAAGAAATTTATTTGGTTTGTTTATTCTACTTTTATACATACATACGCACATAGATACATACATACGCACATAGATACATACATACGCACATACATACATACATACATACATACATACATACATACATACATACATACATACATACATACATACATACATATATATATATATATATATATATATATATATATATATATATTGAAAGCATGAAATATAATTTAGTAACTTGACTTTCATATGGTACCTTATGATGATTGAGATATAAATTAATTTCTAAAAATTATTCATGATAAATTCACTATAATTAATTGGGAAAAATTAAGTTAGGAACTTTATTATGTGATCGTAAATGATTATGATACTTGATAGAATATAAGTAGCATCTGTTAGGAACCTTGTTAAATATTTTGACTAAATTATACGAAATTATGTAGACTAGTTTATATAATTACAAATATGAAATTAATATAATTATTATTAAAAAATCATATGATGATCAATGAATAAATTTTACTAGTATATATAAATTTAATTTTATGATTTATGCTTAATAAAGAAATTATTTTAATTTTATTAGAAATCATTTGGTGACTTTAAATTAAATAGTGTTAACTATTATTTGGATGTTAATTGAGGTGGAATTAGATTTTATATGAAGAGGTGATATTATGTATGTTATTATAATGTGTATAAATGAGAATTGTATTTTATATGGTTGTAAGTGTTAGTTTGAAAGGTGTTGAAAGAGCATTTAACTTATGATTATCGAATATTCACATTTGTATATAAATGAGAGATTATATATATGTATTTTTAATTAAGATTAAATATTTGATACTTGATAAAATATTTACTAATAAGATGTATGATAGGAAGTCAGAGAATAAATGATTGTTATATTTGTCTTATGTGCTTTATATGATCACTTTGTATTCATTAAGTGCGTTGCATTGAATGCATTTTTGGTGTTTGTTAAATATGTTAGGAGGTTATGTTCTAAATATGGTAATTAATGTTTGTGTTGTGATAGAGATAAATTGAGACTAGGACTTGGCTTTAATGATGGACTTGGTTACATAAGTTACATGATTACAAAATATAAGGTTATATGTTACATGATATATGCAATATGACCTTATATTATTTGTAAAATTTATCTGTGTAATGAACTAATATATGAAATTTAATATTGTAACTAAATGCATATATGGTACAAGATGTTTGCGTTGCCTCGTATGGTTATGGGCATTTATGTAATTATTTATCAATTTGAGCTTTATATTTATTCGTTATTTATCTAAAAATTTAAATATATTAAATATATATCAAATTTAGTCAATCAAAAATTTAAAGTACCAATATTATCATTAATATGATTCATTGAATTCAAATTTCAAACCCTAACCACCATTACTAGCCACTACCATCAACTACCATTGTCATTGGTTTATCTACTATCAATCATTATCAATTGCCAACCATTGTTGGTCATCAGTTGCTACTCTATTGTCAATCATCAGATTTTGTTAAATCTCCATGAAATAATATAAAAATTTTAAAAAATAGTAAAAATGATAAATAAAAAATAAATTTTAAAATAAAATATCAATAATTAAACAACTAATATAATATCTTATTTGTAAAATATATCATTTAACTTTTTAGATTTTAATATAGTAGATAAATGTATTTATCGCTATATACTATATGGTATATATGGTAAATAAATATATTTATCAATATATACTATATAATATATATGATATTTTATCTACCATATATAACATATATACATTTAATTTATCATATATAAGATTTGATATATATTAGTAAATAAAGTTATCTACTATATATTGTCACACCTCAACTCGATGTAACACGTTCCCATAAAACAGTTAATAATCTCCTAAGCAAGGAAATCATTAATTATTCTACAAGGGATCTCTCTATAAACATGCACATGGATCAAAACAGTCAACAACAGTAAGGACTAACAATACTCCAATTATGCAACTCATTAACCTTATGTAGTAATCACACATGTAACAATCATAAGTCGAGCTAACTATAGCTCTGATACCAATAAAACATGTCACACCCCAACCCAGTATAACACGCTCCCGTAGAACAGTTAATAATCTCCTAAGTAAGGAAATCATTAATTATTCTACAAGGGATCTATCTATACAATTTTATTTATTTATTATTTATTATATCTTATACCTCATTTATATGTCTGTCTTATATATATATATATATATATATATATATATATATATATATATATATATATATATATATATATATCAGAAAAAAAATCATATAGAAATATATATTATCA
>CANYBF010901536.1:0-36304 GCA_948192965.1 Dalechampia spathulata | reverse complement strand
GTAAAATTATATGAAAGAAAATATTACTTTTTATATTTTAAATATTAAGTATTTATTAAAGTTACAAAATATTATACATTGTTAATGTATGATTTAACTTTTTTCAATAAAAATTCTATGATTATTTATGATTTAAATGATATAATTATCTAAAATATTAGAGTTTCAAAAATACTAATGATTTAAATTTGTAATAGATAATTTATAAGAATCAATTTTATTTTATTTTAATTATCTAATAGTAATAGTTTTAATTTATAACAATTAATTTTGATAATGAAATTACATAAATAAAAATATTATTTATAATTTTTTAAAAATATGAAATATGTATTAAATTTACAAAAAAATATTATTAAATTATATCGAGAAACACTTGATAAACATGAATAAGGATATTAAATAAAATTTTTTACGAGTATATAATGCTTAAATGATAAATATTAATTTAAAATTATAAACTATATTATCATGATAAAAAAAATTTAAAAGATAAAATACAAAATTATAATAAATAATAAATAAAATAAATTATACTAACATATAATACATAAATTTAGTAATATAAATATCTATTTCTAGTTTGGGATTCATATGTTAACAAATTAATGGGTCCATCAATCATACTTTCAACATATATTAAGGTTTAGTATATTACTTTTATAAATTTTATAACTCTAAAGTTTAATATTTAATTTAAAGATTTAAATTATTTGATAAAATTTCATGAATATGATTTTATATTTTTAATATCTCATTATATTTGATTATTAAAGAATGTTCCTATTAATAGTTAATATCTAATAATAATAATTAATCATATTTATCATATTTATTAATTTCATTTTACTTTGATTGAATCATTTGAAATATCTTGTTTTCTTGAAGAAAACATAATTTAAGAATAATTATTTCATCTTGATCTAAATTTTAATCATATCAACTTGGTTTGTTTCTTGTTGATTAAAATGATTAAAAATTTTATTTTCTTTTCTACATAGATAATTTTTTAAAATATATATTTAAAAATTTAATTTAAATTTATAAATTAAATAATTATAATAATTTGTATAAATAAATGGTTATTTATAAATAAATGAAAATTAAATTTGTTTAAAATAATTTATGAATATTAATAAAAGAATTTTCAAAATAATTATCAAACTATTTTTTATTTTAATTAAAATTTGAATATAATTATTAAATATAAATTGTAGTTTAAATATTAAAATTTGTAATTTTTCATATTTGATGAAATGATTTTCTTACATAATAATTTTCAACTATTTAACAAATAAAATAAAATTACATATATCCGAGAACAATATCATTGTCTTCGGGTGAAAGCAAAGCTCCGTGTGGGACAAGAAATGGCAGAGACCTGCAATCTCCTGCAAGAACGCTCAGGCCGGTGACGAATAAGGAAGAAAAGGGACTTGAAAGAAAATACCCAGTTAGGTCTTTGGTGGGTCCGAACCCATTATCAATCTAATCATCGTGGGTGTGGCTTTTTTGTTATTTTTAGTGCCATTTTTGTCGCAAAAGGAAAATCTGTGTAAAAGTTTGAGTAAAAATTGTCCCATGCCCTAAATTCAGGAAAAAGTAGAAATCTCCGATCTTAACGTTCAAAAAAACTGATACTCAAATCCAACGTGACCCACTTTAAATTCGGGCCAAAGGAAAAAAAAAATTCAAGAGATGAAGTAGATCAAGAAATGTAGCGAAGCTAGAATACAAAATTGTATTGAACCATGCCTGGACCATGCTGTTGGGCTTTCACGCGCCACCCACCACCCACCACCACCGCACCAGGGATAAAGTTGACCGTTTATTGAGGTTTGGGTCGAACTTGAATGATAACGAAGTAGTGGGTGGCCTCATGTTCGGATAACGTTGAATATACGTACAATATAATTTTGTTGTATTATCAGCTTTTTTACAAATATATAATTAATTTATTAATTTCTGTATATTTTTTTTAATCGAAAAAGGCCATGTTATTGTATTCAAAAGGTTCTTCCCTTTCTGTTCAAGACTATTAATATTAAAAATATCAATACTGCCTTTCTTGTTAAACTTCCATATCTAAATCATCATTTCTATCATTTATAATATCTTCCATGAATAATAATTATTTTACTTCGAAATAAAAGATATTAATAAATTTCAAATAAAAAAGAAGAAAAAAGACTAATTATTAAATTCATCCAATCCAAAAATATCCATTTTTGTTTTGATAACATCCGATGTAAGAATCATTAAGTAATCTTTGTTGCAACTTCATCATTACTTAGCTTTAAATGATGATTAGATCACTTAGCTTTAAACCATGGTCACTTTCAGCCTTAAACAATGTATTTGAGCTGGATTATCATGCACGATCATCTTATAGAAGATGATGAAGAAGAGGAAACCGATTAACTTTCCAATAATTGCATGCAGACATTAGGGCAGCAACATAATTCAAACACAGGGCATGAGTTTGGCACATAAAGCTTGGAAACGTCGAAGCATCGAAATATGACAAAAGAATAATGTTAGAGATGGGTTCCATTTACCCAGAACAGTATCTCACAAAGACAAGTAACCCGCCCCCACCAGTTTAGGCTTTATATATATGGTGTAGTAATATATATAATAATGCCATCAACCCTAGACCTGTAATTCGCTACACGTCCCATCATATCAATACCTAGGAAGAAAAATAAAAATGACCGTTGGAATCATAACCCTGGACCAAAATTATTATGTATATATGTATATATAAACTATATAATATAAATTCCAGTCTCATATTATATACTCGCTCCTTCTTCCTTCGACATTCTCTTTTGAGTCTATATATTTACATTGTTCCGAGCATTCTCTGATCAACGCCAAGAGATTCTGCTTTATCTTCCGCTGATCTTTCTCTCTCTATTCCTCCATTTGCGATTTTAATGGCTTCCTTCGATCCGTTCTTCTTCTTTTGTTTCTACTTTGTTTTAAGCTTGTTTTTGTTTCATGCACCTTTCTTAGTTACGTGTTCTATTTTCAGGTACAAGCTCAACTCCTTCAACACCACTGCCTCTAATGTCAACTCCATCAAGCACCACCATAAGTGGGTCGGCCCTGTCGGTCACCGAGTTATCACTGTTGACGTTGCTGGGTATGGCGAGTTCCGGTCTGTTCAAGCCGCCGTTGATTCTGTCCAGGAGAACAATAACGAAAATGTGCTCATTCTAATTAGCGCAGGATATTACATGTAAATGCCTCTGATATAATCATATCGATCAACCTTCTTAATTTACCAGTAGATTTTTTGATTGGGACAATGCTTGATAAGCTTACATGCGCATATATAAACAGTTAAGGTAATTAGCGATTGTCTTTTGCAGAGAGAAGGTGGTGGTGCCGGTGACCAAACCCTACATAACATTTCAAGGTGCAGGACGAGACGTGACCTTCATCGAATGGCATGATAGAGCAAGCGACCGAGGTGCCAATGGACAGCAATTACGCACTTACAGGACAGCTTCTGTCACTGTTTTTGCCAATTATTTCTCTGCTAGAAACATCAGCTTCAAGGTTTTTCTTCTCTCTTACATATCGTCTTCTTTATCTCTGCACCGAATCATGAAATTTCGGCAAGATTAGAGTTGCATGTAAGCTAATGATGAAAATTACTTGGTAGAACACAGCACCAGCGCCAATGCCAGGAATGCAAGGGTGGCAAGCGGCGGCCTTTCGGATATCAGGAGACAAAGCCTATTTCTCAGGGTGTGGATTCTATGGTGCACAAGATACTTTATGCGACGATGCAGGGAGACATTACTTCAAAGAGTGTTACATTGAAGGTTCCATTGATTTCATTTTTGGAAATGGCCGTTCCATGTACAAGGTAACCATATCAAAACACATCAAATCTCAATATCCTCGTCCTTAATTCCATAAAGTCTGTTCTCTACGCAGACATCTCTAATGTGTTGAACTTTACGTTGATCAAGTAGATGTATATAAAATCATTTTATCAAAGAGTTCTTGAATACGCTTTCAAGCTGTCGAACTCAACAAACAACTTCAACTTTGAATTAAACCGGTTTCAAATTTTGAAATATTCTCTTGAAAGCTTTTGATTACAAATTCACAAGTTCAAACCTCTAACCCAGATAATAAATAACGAATAAACATGGATCTCATGCATTAATTATATGTGGAGTAGTACTAGTGTAAGAGATTGGTTTCCCGTGACTTTGATGGGGACATATTCTTTGAAAATAAGTATATGGACAAGCAGGTCCATTTAATGAGAGAAAAGGATTTCTCGTTATTTTAGGGGAATGGACGTCGTGTTTTTCTGCTCTACAGTGACCGCTGCGGTGCACTGAGAAAAGCAAAAAGCAACCAAATTTTGTCTCTTTTCTTGATGTGCATGGTAACGTATTTTTGTGTCAGCGGCAGTGAAGTGAACGCCAGGTTGCCGAAAAGGCCGAAACAATACGAATTAGCAGATGAGAACCGCCATGAAAGGCGCTTGTCACTTGCAGAAATAGTTTCCTAGGGTCTTAGATATTGTCGTTAGAGTAGAATCATTGTTTATGATCATGGGTTAGCACTCATTTTGTTCCATAAGGTGGAAGGAATTCATGTCCATAGGACTGATATTTAGTCAAAATCTTCTTCATCATGTATATAAAATTGTTGATAACCACGTCCTTTTTCTGCTACAAAAGATGCTTTTTGTAGACAGAATAAGTAAAAGAAAAACCATCCAGGAAAATTTTCATGCATCGGTTTGCGAGTTGTTAGAAAGGTAAAACAATCGTACATCCTCCTCTCGTATTTTGATGAACATGATATATCTTAAAATATTTGAAAATTGCATTGCCAAATAAACACCATTACTAGGATTGTGCATTTAGTTCCCTTTTAAATTTAATTTTCATTGCCCAATATCGGTTTGGTTCGATAAATTCATCCTGCCCACCTTGCTTTGTTCTGCATGCTTGCCCTCAAGCTGACTTTGAAATTCCATTGTCATTATGTAGGATTGCGAGCTGCACTCCATAGCAACGAGATTTGGGTCAATAGCAGCCCAAGATAGAAGATCTCCAGATGAGAAATCGGGCTTCGCGTTTCTCCGTTGCAAGGTAACAGGCACTGGCCCCTTGTATGTTGGCCGAGCCATGGGTCAATACTCCAGGATAGTCTACTCCTATACTTACTTTGATGACTTGGTCGCACACGGTGGATGGGATGACTGGGACCATGGCAGCAACAAAAACAAGTAATCTCCCAGACTCAAACCCCTTTCCTTTATCAGTAGAATTATATACCACTCAAATGATGAATACATATTGAAACACGTATAAATTTTCAGGACAGCTTTCTTTGGAGTGTACAAATGCTGGGGGCCTGGAGCTGCAAAAGTGAGGGGAGTTTCATGGGCAAGGGAACTTGATTTTGAATCAGCTCACAAGTTCCTAGCCAAGAGTTTTGTCAATGGCAGACACTGGATTGCACCATCTGATACTTAACCAGTCAACCCATCCTCCTCTTTTTCTGAAAACCCTTCTGGGATCATCATTCGTTTATTCAAATTCCAATAAGATTTCAAGAGAACACACATTTTGATTTCATACTTGTAAAGATCATTCACCATTAATTCATACCGTGTTCCAAACCCATTGTAAGATTCTATTCATAATAAATTTGTCATTCTGAGAGATACCATCATACCTTACCGAGCAATCTTTCAGAAAGAGAGGATAATTCAAAGAATCAACAAGCAATTCACATGCTGAAACTAGCTTCCATGACGGTTTGGTCATAAATTAAAGTTAAAAAAGATGATGAATCATATACAAGTTCAACAGAGGCATTAAATTGAGCATTTCATTCTGCTATTTGGAATGAGAAACTGAAATAATCATAAATTAAGTGAACTATATTTTCTCCATGAATTCATTTCAGAAAATACCTAACAGAAGAAGTAAAATGGTAAATGATACGAGAGGAAGACGCTGCCTCACATTGTGCAACAGTTTGGCTGGGACTCTAGCATTTCCGGAGTTCTGCAACACCAGGAAAGCAAAAACCAATCAGCTGTCTGATCAAAATTTATACAGAATAATTGCCAAAACTACTGTCTAGAACAAGATCTGCAAGCCCAATCTTCAACAATTTAACTAGAATCTGACACCACATTGTCTATCTCAAATTTTTTGAATGTTGATCTTAGTTAGAAGCGAAAATCTGTTGACTGCATCTAAGCTAATGCCCGAAAATGGTAAGAAGTAAAAATGGTTCGACTTCCTGGTATCAAATTAATCACCATAAACAGTAAAATCTAGCAGATCATACAAAGCAAGTCTCAAATTCTGCTCAACAAACAATGGGTTTCTAATATGTCTTTACTGTAACTTCATTTTGACAACTTACTTTGAATAACATAGCAACTCTCAGGAATGCTTTAGATAACATAGGAAAATACAAAAAACGCTGAGCAAATAACTATACATGTGCACATACAATATTATTTACGCATGTTGGAATCTGTTTAAAGCAAGTCACTTACATCTGGCCTAGATTATTGAAATCAACTTCGGGAGCAAACTCTTGCACGATATCATTAGGTGGTTGGCCGCATTCTTGCATCTTCTGCATGAGATCAGTAATCTTAGTAAAGTTATCTGGTTCTTTCTCATATACTTCATTAAGGGTCTTAATGAGTCCATATTGGCGAGAATAGCGCTCATATTCATCTGCAGTCAACTTGGCTTTGTTTTCTTCCAACCATGTTGGATATCGTTCGCCAATTTCTTTCATGGGTTCATGAAGAATCTCCTTAGACAAAAGCTGTTGCATCATGGTCTCTACAAAAGAATGCATGTCCTATACAGAAAAAAGCATAAGATCATTAGGACATGAAAATCCCATAGAGATAAAAGGATCAAGCAAAAGAAAAGCTAGACAATAGTGAATGAACTTAACACAGTAAACATGTAAGAAAGCAAATTGTGTATAATGGAGTTCATAGATGGGAATGAAAATAATGCAAAAAAAGAGCTAGAATTTAAACAAAATAATGCATAATATGATCATCTTGCAGATAGCTATATGCTAAATATTTTCATATCTAAAGGCCTTCAGTAGTTGAACTTGAACCAGCACAGTGGTACACGCCCAAAATCCTTATTGCAGAACCTGAGGATGAAAAAAAAAAGCAGCCGAATACTTTACAATAAAAGCAATAGAGGGTCACCTCCAGCCTATACTCGAGCAATCTAAAACCTTAAATTCAATCTAAAGTTTTTCTTAAAAGAAAAGCCAAAGTAAAATAAGTTCAAATAAAAGCTAATTTACTTGTGTGCCGGCAAGATCCTCAAACTGCTTAACCCAATCATCCAACAATGCATCACTGGTAAGATCCTCTGGTTTTGGAGCTGAGACAGATTTCAATTCCTTTACAGCCTCCCTAGCCTGGTCCCTAAGCTGATCAAGCGCCTCAGAAACGTGGGATTCCTTTGAAACCTTTTGCTTTCCCTTTCTCTTGCTGTTTAGGTCAGGTAATCCCCCACCTCCCAAACCTTGAACACCCTTTGGCAGTGAAGGAGCTGGTTGTTGCCCTTTACTCTCATTATTCCCATCTCCTCCTCCATTCCTATGGTTATAATATCAACTCCAGTTATAACCCAACAATAAAAATATTAAACATTAAAAACAGGGTTAAAACATATCAAGCAAAATCCACAGTTCTAAGGTTGATAATTACAGAATAGAAGAAAGAACTACTCATAAGGATATCTAAAGGCAGTTGTCTCTACTCCAATCCAAAAAGTAATTGATTCAATGTAATCACAGATACCCAATAGAAAAAGAAAGCAGATGCTAAAAATTCAAAAAGAAAAATGGAAATCATAATGTTAGATTAAGAGAAGCAACCTTTGGGAGGCAGGAGTAAGATTGAGAGCCTGGAAATCATCGAGAGCACCTGATATATTGAAAAAGGGTAAATACAAAAAGCAAAACTGAATAAACAATATCAAAGAAACATAAAGAAATAGAGAAAGAGTTGATATTTTACTGTCAAGGAGCTCATCTAAATTATCATGCTGGTGGTGATTGTGGTCAGCCATTATTGGACCTCTCTCTTTCACTGTATCTATATCAATCAAGAATAATAATATGGTATCGAAATTTGACTTCCTTTCAACTTGGATCGGTGTTATTTCCCAGAAGAAAGGAAAAAGGGATTGGGGTTTCCTTTTTCAGATTGAGGAATTAGCAAAAAGGGAAAAGGCTGAAAACTTGGTGACGTAATCAAGCGGTGCAAGTTGAACCCATTGGAGAAAAGATCCAATGATATCTCTGATCACACCGTTGATGTGTTTTTCTGATATGTGTGCTATTGTCCTATCTTCCGGCCTTCTCTCTGCTCTTGTTCAATCCGGCGTTCGTTTCCCACTACATTTTTAATGCTCTTTCCTTATATCATTGATTCTCCAAACAGATATTTTCCTGGAATTATAGGGATTGATCTCCTGAAATTATTAATTTATCTAATAATTAAAATTACGATATATATAAATATTTATTATGATTTAATTTGATAATATTTTTTTAAATTAGGATTTCCTTATTTACAGTGTTAATAGATTTAATAATAATAATAATAAATAAGATAATAATTTTATATATAAAAAATATTTAATAAATGTAAATAAAATAATAATTGAAAATTTTTAATATTTTAATATTCAATAATTTAATCAATCATATGCTAAACCTGAATTATGAAACCTGTAATTAAAGAGAGAGAAGCTCCAAACAACACCCTCTCGTTGGCAGACTTTTTCTATTTTCTCTGTAAATTAAAACTGAACTGAATATTTAAAGTCGACCACCCAGGAAACTGGGGCTCCAGCATGTATCCACCAGGTGGATTCCCTGGAAGAAGATGCTGTTGAACTTCGGCCCAGATGTGGGTTGTGAATAAAACGAAGAAAAGACAGGTGGATTCCCTGGAAGAAGATGCTGTTGAACTTCAGCCCAGATATGTTCATGCTCAATCGAGAATGCAGTTGTCCTGCAACAGAAGCTGTTATACAAACACTACTACCACCAGCTGTTAAAAGTTGAAGGTTAATTAGTTCGGATCTATCCATTCTCCAACCCCATTTCCACTGAAAGTAAAAACTGTTTATCTTAAAGAGAGATGACATTCATTCCATGCTGAAGTCAATCAGCAATGTAAATCTACTTGTTCCCAGCTATACTGCTATGGGAGGAGGATCTGATCCTTCACCTTCAGAGTCTCAAGACATTCACTGCAGGATTCGCAGTTGAAGCGGATTTAGACTGCTGTGGCAATGTGTTTTGCGAGAACCGAGGATCTAAACTTGCAGAAGCTGCTGCTGTAAATTGGTGAGCCTGAGGAAAATGCGGGGGCAATGAACCCTGAGAAGCGTAGACAGTATGATGGACTTGAGGCATGATATGAGTTTGTACGACTGGATTGGGAGGGTAAAGTGTCTGGAACCCTGCCGGCCCATGTATAGCCTGATGACCTTGAACTCGTTTGAGCTTTGCAAGATGCTTTTTGCCAGAAAGATGGCGGTCAAGGACCTCCCGTGTATCACATTTAACATCGCATAAATCACACACTAGGGGAATCACCACTTTAGGTTTGGGTGGTTCAACTGGTCGTCTATTGGTTTCAACAGTCTTCATACGTTTCCCACCCCGACCACCCTTCATTTTGCGTTTGATTCCTCGTCTTCGATTATCAGAGAAGTCCGTCTTATTCTTTATTCCTGGCTGATTAGGAGACTCCTCCACTGATACTTCGGTTTTCCCCTCTGCAGCATCCTGCTGATTGTTCTCTACTCTAGGTTCATCACCGGCAGTTTCCAAGGTCAAGTTCTCTACGGACTTCTGCCCTTCTCCATCCTGTGCAACCTGAGGGTTCTGAGTCTCTTCTGGATTGGTATCAATTATAGGTTCCAGATCATTCTGTGCCTCTTCCCCTGGTTTGACAGATTTTTTAAGCTTTTCAATCCTAAGCAAGTTCTTTTTATGCCGTTTGCCAATCTTGTGCTGCTCAAGAATTTCCATACTGGTGCAATCTACCTTGCAAAGTTCGCACCAGGCAACCTGTGCAGGTCGATGTTTAGGTGCTACCTTTCCAGATGCTGGAGCAGATTGAGCTGCCTCAACAGCCACATCAGCTGGATGTTCGTTGGCAGAAGAAGATTCTGGATTTGAAGATGTTGATGCCATGCCTTGCGGTTGGATGCGTCTAGGACGTGCCTTGCCTTTAGCTCGTCCCTTTCCACGGGAAGGAGGGGCAGAACCACGGACAAGGCCAATATTTCCCAGACGACCCCCTCGCAATGGCCGACCACCTCTTCTACCACCCCTAAGTGGATGTTGACCCTCCTGCAAAATTTGATTAAAATGATTTCCAGAATGCAATACAATATATTAAAAAAAAGGGGGAAAGACAGTCTGAAGTCAGATAAAACTACACATATTTTACAGTAAAGATGATCAAATAGCAAATGCACTTGAGTAATGCAATAGTTGTATTTTTCGGTATGAAGGGATTCTAATTTCAGACTGTAGCCCACTCCAACACAAGTTGGATGGGGAAAAGAACCCCTGCCTTCGCAAAACCTGGTTCACCAACGGAAAAACCAAACTGAAAATGCGAATTATGGGAGAAGACATAACATCCTCTTAAAATGGTTCAAATTAAACTCCCAAGTATCAAAATATTCCACGATCCAATGGTGGTTCCTTTCCGAATTGATTTTGCTGTTTTTGTTCAACAACACTAAGCACCCACTCCGTTAATTCTATGTATGATTAACAAATTCCCAGTAATGATGCCCCCACGTAATTGCCCCTCACAGGTTCCTTTGATGGGATAAATCTAAAACAAGTGGATCAAAGTTCTAAACAAATACGATTAATCCTAAACATGGCATGGAAAGAAAAATTCACTGTCAATGCTTCATCAAAAGCATACATACAATTCAAATATTGATTAATCAAGCAAATGATATTATCCGTAATTTGCAGTTCCACCAACCACAGCCTGCAACCTGAACCTGTCAGTACCTCTGTTGCTCTGATTCTTCACTATACCCTGAAGGACCCAGCCAACGCTTAGAAGGACATGGGAGCCTGGGTATGGTTCTACAAATGTGAGGTAGAATTTAAAATAAAACTGAATGTACCTGCATCGGACAAGGGCATGCATCCGACACTTGTACAGAAGTCTGAGCAACATAGGTAGGGAAAAAAGGACTTCTGACAGGAGCTAAGTTGTTTCTGTAAGATTTAGCACCGGACCATCAGAAGAAAACTTCTGAGGCCTTCAAGCTATTCTGGACCTTATTCACACACTAGTGTCCTTACTATGAGCAATTAGAAGAACCATACCTATTGTTTCTGGAAAGCAATCCAAGACCAATGAAAATGGCTTCAGATTCGACATCTCCTAGTTGGTAAATGATATATTTCTGCAACTCCCCTGGCCTAATGGAAGGCATAGTTTTCCAACATCAATAGAGTTTTAAAGGAAAAAATTAGTCAACGATAATAGAATACATTGTGACCAAGGCTCTACAACAGCCAAGCCTCATTGAATTTAAACCAGGTTTATAATTGCAGGGATAAGGTTGACCAAAGTTCAACCTCATCCTATGACTAAATGTGTATCAAATTCAATGAGTTGAAACTTGGCTAGACTCATTTCAGTTTTGCTTGGTCAAAATCTCATGGTATTAATAAATTTCTAACCAGACCAATGACATATCAATATGAAATTGTACAATTTTGAAATGCATAAAGGACAAGCCAGTTGTCATGCTCAGATAACAGGGAATAGATTTCAAGCCTAGCACCGCCCCTACAACCAATTGGTGAAAGTAATTCAAGCAAAAGAATTTTCTTGCGGATGAATTAATAAGGATACATAAAACTCTTTACAGCTTGCTTTTAATTTTATTTTTACTTTTGGCATCAAAAAACTGTAGATTCTAAAAACAATAATGCACAAAGAATGTCACTGACTTGCATTTGGAATAGCCTGATTCTCATATGTCATTCATGTTATATCTATGAACATACACAAGTAACTTTAGATATCAACTTAGAAGTTTCATAAAACGTTGGTGACCTTCTCAAATATCTGCAGCAAAAATAATACACTAAAGCATCATTATGAGATTCAAATGCACATAACATAGGCTTCTGAATATTTACATTTGTAGTAGCAAGCTGGGATGTGTAAAGTAACAAAAGTTATAGCTAAATACCAGTGAGACGACATCTCACAATGTAAAAACTCAACATGGCTTTTGGGAAAATCTAAGTCCAAATGCAATATCAAGCAAGCAAAGAAGTCCATTCATAGCCCGGACTCCAGGAGATCTAAGTTCAACATAAAACGTCATGCAAGAACACATATATGTTCCTCCGAACTGAAAGGTCGCCAACTAACAAAGGTACATAGAGAAAGCAAGTGAAAACGTATAAAACAAAATTGAGATACCAGAATTCACAATATTGATTATACAGTCAACTGCTATCATCAGTGTTAATTTTTGCATGCAAATAGCTAAACAGTTGCATAGAACATGAAAGAGCTACTCGATCTCATTCCCTAAGATTTTTTTGGCTCAAATCTTTTAAGAAATTCATCATCCATTTCCAAATGAATGCTTAAGTTTTTGTTGCTAGATAATGACTACAATTTGTGTACAAAAATGTATGGAATTTATGTTTACCGGATGATATGTAACACATCATTCCAAAGAAACTTGTGAAAAATTTGACCCACGAAAGAGTTCAATCATTTTGCATAAATAAATAAATGGAGCGCTTCAGTTTTAGTTAAACCAAACATGTGAATGCAACAGCAGAGGCAAAATCATCAAACACCATACCAGAGGCCGCACTGAAACAAGCTCAAACCCAGGAATGTTAACCGGCGGCAGCCCACCCAGAGCCCTCTCTGCGGCGTCCATAGTCCCAGCAAAATGTGTCAGCTGCTCAAGGGCAGCAATTGCCGCAGCCGCAGCAGGATTCATCGCGGAGGCAGGAGGCACAGGAGCAGCACTTACCGGAACCTGAGGGGGAGGAGGACAGGCGGTCTCTTGCAGTTCCTGCTTTGGGTGAGACCCAGAAGAATCAGAAATCTGAGGAAGAGAAACCCCAGGAGGAGCAGAATCCTGTTGTTGATAGTAACCAGGAGGTGGTTGTTGGTGGGGGTGATAATAAGCATAATTTTGAAGTTGTTGCTGTTGTTGATGAGGATCGTATTGTGATGGTGGCCACTGATTCTGATTATGATTATGATAAGGGTATTGGTGCTGATAATATGGGTAATAATAATAAGAAGATTGGTCATAGGTTTGATAGTAATAGTAATCTTGATATTGTTGTTGTGGGTATTGCAAGAGGGCGTCTTGTTGTTCTGGTGGTGGTTGCTGTTTCTGCTCTGATTCTGGGAGAGATGAACCCTCCATTGTCAAAGTTTCCTATGAACCAACAAGAACAATTTAGACGATTGCTTGTAAGGATGGATACGAGGAAGAAGAAAGGAACACAACCCTTCTTTTCGGTTTCTGTTCAGGCTCGTTGGGTTTCTGGCTCGAACCATAGAGAGGGTTGCAAAAAGAAATAAGAAAGGGTTTGGTCTGCAAATGATGGCATGATACTCAAACAAGAATCAGTCGGGTGTGTCAATAATCTGGCTTGACAATGAACTATTAATATCCACAGAGATTGATCACCCATCGGCAATTCCATCCATCGATCTTAATGATATGATAGCAAGCATTCATTGCGTTTTATAGTAACGGTCATAATAAGCATTCGTATGAGCAAGAAAGCGAGTTAAATTTTAGAATGACATGGAGCTGAGCTGAGCAACCTACCTCATGTTGTGATGTGCCAGTTAAATGCTCTGGTGAATGTCAGCGTTGATTAAACAGAATAATGCATCCTTGACAAATCCAACAAACCAGAGCCCAAAACAATTATAATAATAATTTTATTTATTCATCCAAAGGGTTACAGTAAATTGGAAGATCTATTAAAAGGTGTTTGCGTTTCTATCTTTTGCTCAACAGACGTTTTCTGCTCAACAAATGAACAAATGAACCAGCTGTACAACAGTGCCCATTCAGGCATTTCTTTGATCTGTAGTTAAAACCAAAAAGAATATATATATATATATATATATATATATATGTATATGTATATATAATAATAACAATAATAACCCAGCTCCTCGAGCATCAGGTGGTGGCAACTTCTGTGACATTCATTCAAGTAAAGCTTGAGCTTGAGGTGAACGTAAAATATATGCCGACCACATTTTGACTGCTATTTTAGAAGAGAGGAGCATCACCCTGGAATTTGGGTGGAAAACATGTTTCTTGCTTTTCTGAATCCTGACACTCGTGTAAACATTTTGCTTCTTTTCCTTTAAGATGCACATGAGGATGTCCGTTCATTCCATGTATTGTCAATCACAAGGAACAAAACTTTGGCATTATCTTCTTCATGACTCTCCTAAAGTTGCACCTCATGTAGGTCATCTCCCATATTACCTGCGTTCATTGGCATACGAATCATAGAAGGATCAACAGGCATGAAAGGCAATGAGGACCTACCCAGTGCCTCTCCTAGAGTTTTGGTTTCCATCATAATAGGAGGGCTCAAAGGACCACCAAAGCTTCCACTCCACGATGCCGTTCGTCGAGAGTGAGATGGCATGGAAACCATGCCAATTACCGGCCTCTCCCTTCTTGCAATATCATCCACGCTTGGAACCCTTTGCATATTCATTTTTGAAATGGATGACGGAGACTTGAAAGAGTCATTGGCAGGCATTGCAGTATCTTCAGAAATTTCTGTGCTTTCTTGCACATTTCCAGCAACGTTTTCTGAAAGATTTTCGCTTGCTGCAGGTGTGGGAACAAAAAACTTTGCATTTGCAGAAACAACAGGTCTGACAGATGGAACAGAAGGTGAATGGAACAAATTTGCTGAGTTTCCACCACCTTTGTTGAAGGTGTCAACATACCTACCAATCAACAATAAATACCATTCATAATTCATTAGTTAATAAAACTTGCTCAATTGCAAATAATTCAAATGCAAAAAGAGGGAGTTGATCGTCTTGAAAAAGTTAAATGCTAACTAGGCCCTCATTTCTACCAAGATGTTGGAATTTGAAAAGAGAAAATTTGGCAAAGTTTGTCGCAAGCAAACCAAATCAAACCAGGTCGTCTACAAAAGCTAACGCCACATCCTTGAGAATAAGTCCGGTTATTCATAACTTCCCTAGATGAAACACTCAAGGAGTGAGCAATATGGTAAAGGTTGAAAACAGGTAATTCTGATCATGAGAAAGAATCATGCCACTCCAATCTGGACTATAAACCTTAAGCAATTGTTTCATGCACAAGGTGTAGTTAGCAGCTAATTAGTTGCAGAAGAGGGAATCATGTTTCTGAGCATTCTGCAATGGTGAAAGAGCTGCTTAACCCAATGGGCCTTTTATTCCCCAAACCCCAACTAAAATGAATTAGTTAAAAGAAACCTTTACAACTATCTTGATACTTTTATTTTTTAAAATGCATGTATACTGCATTTCAGAAGAACAAACTGTAGTTTAAAGACAACAAAGGCTTCAAATTACCTTGACCGTACGCCCATTCGTCCACGAGCTGAAAACTGATTTGAACTTGTTGGAATCGGTGGAATCCCTGAAGAATGCTCTATGGGAGAAGTTGTAGATGTCAGACTACCACCAGGAGGAGATGCATCATCCTTCAGCGCAGATTTCAAGTTGTAGTCAGGCACACCATTCTGGAAAGATGAAGTTGTCGGTGGAGGAGGTAGGGCGGCTTCTTCAGCCGGGGGTTCAGCACCTTCCTCTACCCATCTTTTAAGCTTTTCATCATAATAGAACTTGTTCTTTTCGCCCAATTTTGCCTTCAGTAAGGAAACAATGGTAATGAACAGACTTGCATAAACATTGTACACAAATTCGCTATTCATAAACCAACAAAAGAAGGATCAGAAAAACCACCTGTTTATCTGAACGAGGCCTCAAGACTAGCCCCACTTTTTGCAAAAGTTGTGAGCCAAAACGAAAACGAGATGATGCACCTGAACCTGGTGTTTTGCCTAGTGCATTAGGTGAGGTTTCCTTCGGTGATTCCTCCTGATTACACGAAAAGGTCTCTTCATAAATTTATACAGCAAATTGTGGCATATAGAGTTACAAATGTTTCTCAAACTGCGCAATAACATGGTATATCAAGTTTTTGCTCCAACAGGAAATATAGAGCCACCTGTATTGGAGTTCTACCAAAATTTGGCTCAGAAACACTTCTGTTATGCATCGGCTTTCTGTTGCCATCACCTGACAATTCACTTTTGGGTTCCATTGAATCAGAAGCCATTAATGATGACATTGCCATTGTTGATTGACTCGCTGACACCCTATGCCCCAATGGTTGGTGATGATGCTCATTTCCTTGTGATGCTGACGGTGCAGGTGGTGGAAGTCCCCCAACAACACGATGTGCAGTACTATCAAAAAAGTTGAGCAATTTACCAACCAACTTTGCTGGAGCTAAATTTGTAGAGTATCCACCCTGAATAGAGAACATTTGCTAACTAAGGCTGGTAAAAGAAACAATGAAAATGTAAAGCTACGAGATAGAGAAACACCTGTTGATGGATTCTAACCCTCTCCTCAAGGGATAACACTAATTGCTTCCATGTTTCTACTTCTGGGGCTCGGCCGGTTTTAAGAGACTTTAATATCGCCTGACAATACCTGAATCAACCACCAGGTTTAAAAAAGAGGAAGGAAGAATGATACAAAACATCAAAACTATTAAAAATCTCCCAACTTACTTTAATGAATCAGAAACTTTACCAACTTCAGCCAGCATGTAAGCATATATCAGCTTATATGGCTGAAATGGTAATAGAATAAATTGGGAGTTGCCAAGCACCTTTGAGTATTCATACAACTCGGTCCTCTGTCCATGCACCCATTTTCATCAACTTGGTAAGATTTCTCAAAGCAAAAAAAAATACAATTAAGAATAATCGTATGAAAATTTTGTTAGGTAATTTAGCATCTATCATTCTAATGATTGTTAATAAAGTGAATTTTGGCAAATAACAGGGGAAAAGACGATAGCTTTGTAAAAAAAAATTGATTTAATGGACATAATCTGCTAATCCAGATGCACAGATACAAGTGCATCAACTTAATTCATTGCAATATAAAAAAAATGCACAAGATCCAGAAAGATTTAAGGAAATTAAACATTAAGAACACCTGAATAGCATCTGGACTAGCATAAGTTCGAGGTTGCCTCAAGTGATCCGCTCCAATAAGACACAGTCTTGCACTGTCTGAATATGGCTCAAAGTTTGCTTCTGCCACTAAATAGCAGATGTGTGCAGCAGTAATCTGAATAATTAACTTTAGTAAGATTTGAAACAAAACAAAGACACTGGAAAGAGTTCAGAATATAAATTACATAAAATAGCTTAAATACCTCACTTCTATCCTTCCACAGGCAATCACCAAGATGTATAATCACAAGCTCATCATCTTTTGTCCTGTTTGCAGTTATAACAGCCAAATTCTCTTCCCAATCATCAAGCATGCCATTTGCACCAAACTGCAAATCATGGCCAAATATTGACAATTTTCCTCTCAAAAGATAAATATAATCCCAAATCCTTTTTCAATAGAAGCACTTACAGGGAAAAATATAAATTAAAAGATGATGATTGCATAAGAATATTGCATCAAAACTATGCAAACAGCAATTATATGTTATCCTCATACAATGAAAATTACCTATATGGATATAGCATAGAAACTAGAAAAATATCATCTATATGTGTTACAGCTCCTTTCATCTCTTTGGTGCTAATGTAACTTATAATTTTCAGAAATGAAAGGAAAGCACAGAGCAGGCACAATATATCACCTGAAAATGTTGTTGAGTAGTTGCACCAGGACTACTACTGTCGGTGGAAAATACATCTGCTGGTTTCCCTGCAATAAGCAGGCATAACGTGCGCAAAGGTGATCCAGCTACTAACTGACAAAGTGCCATTTGCTTCACAGTATCAACATAGAACTGCACCAGCAAACATACATACACAGAGCAGTGAACAATATAACATTCATTTAAAACATGAAATTACCAAAACAAAGTGAAGAAAACAGAGTGAAATGGATGAGAAACCTGATTTCCAAGCTGTGACGCAAGCACAAGTGCAGGTCCCCACAACTGGCCTTGTTGTGCAATCTGTAAAGCATCTTTTTTTCTACCAGCGACCAAAAGATTTTGCACCTCAGAAGCGGTTGCCTAAAACATACATTAAAATCCTTCACAACATGATGGAATTCTTATAGAATGGTACAAGATTGCAAAACGACTCATGTAATACCTGAATTTGTCCTTCAGATGGAAAATTCAGCAAACACTGACTAAAAGAACCATAATCCTGTAATTGTGTGTTATTCCTCTTTGAAGAGGCAAAGAGTTTCGCAACTGCTGATTCTGGAGAATCACTCTCCTACGGAAAATAAGAACAGAATTAAGGATCAGTCATTAGATAAATTGTGGAGAAAAACTGCAGTCAACTTCAGATGAAATACTAAAGAGGAAGCTAAGGAATTGAAATTGAGCATGGGTGGTGATTGTGCTGGAAGAATTGATCTTGAGGGAGACACTAATTAACTAATTATTCTCAATGGCTACAGCTAGATCTAAACAAATGAAGTATATTGCACCCCGACTTTGCTTTTGGCAAAAAGGAATCAGGTTGCCTTTCTTTCTATTAACTCAGCTATAGCTCCTACCATTTTGACTTTTGAGTCCACATCTCTTGTAACATAAACTTTAATCTTCTCCAGCCAAACCCTTTTTTTGTTACTGCATCAAATAGGCATATTTAATTCATTCATTCAGATCATTTCACATTCAACTTTGCCTGAAAGACTCTTCCAGAGTGTTATAGTCCAGATCTTTCAATGGTGCATTTGAATAATCAGATTCAGATTGGGACTAAATAGTTATTTTTTAACATTATAAAGTTTCTGAATAGTGCTTCCAAAGAGGACATGGGCTAAGAAATGGAAGAAATAGTACAAGGTGGTTCTTCAAAACCTCACAATTGACTATTGAGAGTACTTGAGCCAAGTGACAACATGCATGTATATTGAATTCATATTATCAGGTTAATCAACTTGCAACATAAAATTATTGAAAAGAAATGCATAGCTATTCTTTTAACAAGATGCATCCTGAACATAATAATGCAGCAGTCTTCTTCTAATTCAATAATACACAAAACGCTGAAAATTAATGAATTTTGAGGGAATAAACAAAAGATGTTATACCTTCAAAGAAGAGTCAGTACCAAAAGGAGATCGAAGTTTCCCATAATGCTGGCAAGCTATTTTGAGCAAAGAGTGAAGCAACTTTAGCATTTCCCCTTTTCTGTATTCCATGTCAGATGTTTCACAATTAGCAATCCTCTCATCAATCCACTTATTCAACTCCTTGCTTCCAACATTCCCTCCCACCAGTGGACCTGGAAAGGATTGTTGGCATAGAACATGAAAATAATTACATGATCTCCCTAAAACACTTCTAACATCATTGGTATTTCCAGAGACGACCTCCATCAGATTCAGGACAGATACTAAACCTCCTCCAGGTTCCTTTAAAAGAAAAAAAATAAGGATTAGCCTTTAGAATTGTGCACAGAAATCAATAAAAACTATATAAATTTTACTAAATATAATTATACCAAGCATTAACATTTCATTAGATAACTGTGACGTATTTGACTGTCTCTCACCTGACTTCCGAAGGATGAATTCCCAAGGAAACTTGAACTATGATCTTTCATTACTATGAGCTTCCCGCCAAACCCAAATGTAATCAAGGCATGTGGAGGGCGGCCAGCAGATGATCTACCAGCACTCGGAGCATAAGAATTCTGTTGGCTTCTCTGAAATGATTGCTGAGTATCATTTACTGATTTCTGACTGCTGTACCAACCATTTGAGATGCTCATTTGCTCATACTGGTTCAAATGTCCCTGATTATACTGCTGACTAAAGTTCCCACTAGGTACAGGACTGTGTGACCCAATAAACCCATTAGCCTCAGCATGAACCTGCCTCACGTTTTCATTTGAGGAAGCACTACCAAAAGAGTTTGAAAGATTGTTCACGGATACATTTGAATCATGTTCTTTCCACAATTGTTGATTTCCATCAAAATTTGAAACATTAGCAGTATTAGCTACAGCGCCAGATTGCCACATATTCGAACTTTGGTGATTGTAATGACCATAAGACTCACTCCAGCTGCCATGCTGGCCTTGGTTAGCATAGCCCTGTAATTTATGCTCATGTTCTAGCTTATATCCACCATATGTATTGTTATTATTTTGAAAATATGAATCACTGAATGCACATTCACTTTGTTTCTGTTGATCAAGGTTATCACCATTAGCTAATGGAAAGGGTGCCGTGTAGCTTTCCAGGGATCGCCATTCTTGTGCAATTGTATCATAATACCAACCGGGGTATTGCGGGTCAAAAACCATATGTTCGGGGTAACCATCATTAGTCCCATGTGACATCTGATTCCAAGTAGATACCATCTCCGATGAGCTATTCTCAGCTACAGTTGCCACCACAGGTTGTGAAGTCTGCTGCAAATAATGCATCTCTGTTTTCCCATTAGAAATTGGTGCCGTTTCACTCTCCATATTAGCATCAAAACTCCCTTGCCCGGTTGCTGTTGAATCAAAAGTTTCCACCTGATACCACTGCCCAGTGTTGGCATCATACTTCCAACCAGGATACAAGCTCTCCCAATACTGACTGTCATTTAAATTCTGACTGTCATTTAAATTCTGACCATTTACAATCTCTTCATCAAATCCTCCATTGCTTAGTGCACTATTTTGAGATTCCCCGTAACTAACTGAACTATGCAACCCGCCACCACCATCTTTGTTCTCTAAATTTGCATTTTCAGCAACTCCCCCAAGAAAACCCTCTGAACTATTACCCAACTCGTTAAAGAAATCTGTATCTGAACCAAATTCATGATTCCCATTAGATAAAGAATCCGTGTAAAAGGAGCTCCACCTAACCTCCTTAGCCCCTGATTTTGTTGATTCAATACTTTTACTAACTACTGAATCCGATCCAACCCCAACCCCTTCATCATTATTTGATTCAGTTAAACTATTACACCCTGATGAATTCAACGAATCCAATGTTTTGTTAGTATTGCTCTCTTCAGGCAATCCTACACCAGAATGCACCGGATCATTCTCACCGGCAACATCATCACTTCTTGTATCATCTATACTCGGATTAGCAAACGCTTTCACCTCATCCAAATCATTGCCGTCGGCGGTAAACTTTGGGGGAGAATCGGAATTATTAGTTCCACCACTCAACTCATCATCATCAACTAACTTATCAAAGAAATCCTCGTCCGTTTGATCCTCCATCAAGTTAAATGGAGGATTTGAAGCCATCAAGAAGATTAAAAAAAAAATTCAATCCTGATAACCTGAACGATCTAAGATATTACCACCGGTTCACCCTCCAATTAACCTCAATTAACAGCCATTCGCCGCCAAAACCTTAAACACAAGCTGTAATTCACCCAAACATTCGCGATCAAAAAAAAGTCAAAATTAAAACATCGTAAACAAGAAGAAATCAAGACGCAGCGAAATCAAACATCGAAATCAAAACTCTGCTTCAACACAATGCAATGCATTTCTGATCAAAACACGGATTGAAATTAAATCAATGGAATTACTCGATAAAAGAAAATAAAATAAAATAAAATAAAATAAACTTACAGATCTTGAAGGGAAAATTAGATCTGAGGAACTATAAAAATAATAAAACACGAGAAAGATATGCGAAGCGGAACCAGAAGAAGGGACGAGAGAGCGTTGTTGGATTTCACCAAACCAGAAATTTATTTTTTGTATTTTTCTTGTTTTATTTATTTATTTATTGGCGCAAGAATAACTGTAATATTTAATGTTTTACTGAACGACAAGTTGGTTTGAATTTCTTTTTGAGGTAAATTAATATTTATTTATTTATTTATTTATTTATTGAATTATTTGATATTTTATTTATTTTGGAATATTAATTAACCTTTTTTCAAAATATTTTAATCCAACACCTTTAGCAACAAATATTTAGAAAATAAAACCAAAAAACAGAAACACTTCTTTCAAAGCCCAATTGGCCATCCTAACCACGTTCACTCTTTAATAAGTCCTTAACACAATAATAATTAATTTTGTCCCCATAATCATTGTACTAAAGACCAAAATAATATGGTTTATAGAAATAATTTTTAAAATAATATGATTTAAACAATATTTTTTGAAATAATGTAATAATTTAGATATAAAATTAAATCAATTTTATGCAGGTGAAATCGATAAATGAATTTTGTTGTTTATATAAATGAAAATAATAATATAAATAAAATTAGAAATGAAGTAAGTTTTGTAATATATAAGAATATATATCAATAAGTAAAATTTTTATAAAATGAAAATTAAATGATTTAGAATATTTAGTTTTATAATATATTAATCACTTAGTAAATAATAAAAAATTTATAATTATTAATGATGTTATTTTTAATGAATAATATATTGAATTGGTTGATTTTTTGTTAAATAATATGTGAATATATTTTATAGAAATGATATTTTAATATGAAATTTATAATTATATTTTGATAACGTAATTGTGAGCGCCGGTTTCTGCCTGGGCCTAAAGCGAGGCTTGCGAAAGTCACAGACCGGGGACCGCACTTGGAGCGAAAGCGCAGTTTTCCTAAGGGGTTCCCTTAGGGAATGATACAGACTCGAAAGAGTCGCAAGGGAGTCGCCACCGGATGGTTCCGGATTGGTCCAACCGACCCATAGCATGAGTACTAGTTAAACCCTTCAGAGATTGGGTTCGGGTGGTGAAGATCTATTCTATGAGTTTCCAAAATTGATTTTACCATTATAGTTGGGATTAATTGTCCTAAGCAGGCAAGCATGCGAGCGTAATTGTAAACACACATCGCATCATGTGGATTGGCGTTGCAAGGTTGCACGTAAAAATGACATATAAAGCTATATGGCATTTAGATGGCATGGCATATGTATGTCATGTAATATAGCTGTAAAAGTAACATGGCATATGCATGACATGTGAGCGTGTATGATATATCATATGCATGATATGGCAACCTAATATGTAAGCACATATTATGGCAAATAGCGTATGACGTTATGCGTTAACGTTTTAGATTCATTTTAGCATTGGGCGTATAACGTATGCAATGCGTATGTATGAAGCGTAAGATGGATGGCATACCATATGCATGGTATGATGGATGTCATGGCATATGCATGTCATGGCATAGTAAATGACATACCTTATGCATGGTATGTGAATGATGTATGGCATATCATATGCATGATGTGCGCGATGATATCATACATGGCATATGCATGACATGTTATATGTATGACATACCAAATACGTGGCATGTGAAGTGATGCGTGACATGGCATATGCATGGCATGTATAGTAGAATGTGCTTGTGTAATGTAGCATGATATGTGAAATGTTGAATTATAACATGGCAAAATGTATGGCATACCATATGCATGACATGTGAAATGGATAACATACTATATGTATAGAATGTAAAATAAATGGCATACCATATGCATGACATGTGAAATGAATGATATACCATATGCATGGCATATGAAGTGATGAATGGCATGACATATATATGACATGGTATGGTAGTGCGTATGTGAATGTGTATTCAACATAGTGTATGCATGACATACGGTATGATACATGTAATGGCATACGTCGTGGCATAGTATATGACATGGCATGACATATATGTATGCATGATAAGGCGTATTGGTTGATTGAGCGTATTGGATTGCGTATTAGCGTATTAGCATATTTGCATATTTATACGTATATGTATACAAAATACAGTATGGTATGGCATACGGTATATGCATGACATGCATAGTAGTGTGTGCATATGTCACATGACATGACATGTGACATGATGACATAAATATTTAGGCAAATATAAATCATCCACGAGTAAAAATAATAAAAGGCCGAGAAAGGGATTAAGGAAATTAGGGGATACAGACAGGAAATAGAGGGATTATTACAGACCAAATAATAAATCCTATCCTATTACAAATATTCTTCGCATACATTAATCCCCGGGTATTAAGTAATACCCCTTGATCCGGCCGAGTTGCACGATCCAAAATGCGAATGGATTAATATGCAAAATAAACAAATAAACTCATTAGTAGCAAATGAATTTTGGATTTAATTGACTAGTCCAATACCATTTAAAAGTACGAACCAAAAGTCAAAATCCAGTAATTATTAGGCAATAATTGTATGAATTAATACAAGCCGGATCGTGACAATTCATTTAAATAAAATAATTTTATGCAAAATTATTTTTATTTGATCATGGCAAATTTAATTAGGAGGACTATTATCACACATAATTTTTGGAGATAGCCCTACGACCAATTAAAACCAATCCTATAAAAAACCGCATTTATACGAGTAAAAATGGCATTTTATCGTAAAAATTAATTTTGAGGACAAAATTAATTATGTAAAAATTAATTTATGACTTTTCCAGAATACTTGAGCTACTGTGAAACTCAAATATCACTGGATATGTCAAAATACGGCCTGAAATATAATTTTTCTGGAAAAACATGAACTATGCGCGCCGCACATCAGGCTATATGCGCCACACATGAACAAGGTGTGGCGCACATAGCCTCTGGATTTGCAAGAAAATTCAATATGTCAGTACAGAAATGATCTACAGACAAAAATACGCAAGTTTAATGAAGATAGTACCTCATTTTGGCCTCGTTTCGGCCTCTGGTTTGATGAACCAAACAATTAATTAAGCAATTAATTATAATAATTGATTTTAAGGCTAAAACCAAGTAGATCTGGATGATTTATGATAGATCCAGAACCCCAAGTGCACGATCTAGCTACTGGAGTCACTGGAAAATTCAAAACCGAAACGGTTCGGGAGCGGTTCGGGTTGAAATAGGGCTTTTCTGTAAAAATCGGGATCTATGTGCGCCACACATGAGGGACATATGGCTCACATAGAGCCATATGTGGCGCACATAGCTTTGAAAACCAGAAGAAAACCGAAATTCTTTTAGCAGAAACCCTAGATCTGACCCCGATCTAGGTAGATCGGACCCAAAATCAGGTTTTTGCTCGAGGATTTGCATCCAAATCAAAGAAAATAATTTTAAAGTTAAAATTATCACAGATCCAGCAAATATAAGGCAGATCCACAACACCTGAGGCATGGAAAAGCGTCAAATGTTGCTAGATTAGCCAGATTGGGCGAAAAACCGACGAAAAACGGGGAGAAAACGCGAGTTTCTTTGAAAACCGGGGGTTATATGTACTGCATATAACCCTATGTGTGCCACACATGTGCTGCATGTGGCACACATAGAGGTATATGTGGCGCATATACCTTAGAAAATTAGAGAAAAATGAAGAAATACGAAGAAATGGGCAGAAATTACCTTGATCCGGTCGAGTATTCTTGTAGATCTTTCACTGCAGGAACGTTTAGGGAGCCTAACTAAGCCAATTAAGTCCCTAGATCCTAAGAAATAAATTAATTAAGTGTTTAATTAATTTGGGAGGATTTTGGCAGAGGTTTGGCTGCTCTTAGAGCAAATTTCGGAGTCTGGAAAATGTTGCCCGAGCTCTATATTTATAGAACGAATTTTTGGGTGGCAATTTTGTAATTTTGGCACGTATTTGCATACATGTGCGCCACATGTAAGCCTATGTGCGCCACACATGTGCTACATGTGGCGCACATAGGGCTATATGCATGCGCATATAGCCTAGAAACCCTTACGTAGGGCCCACTGTGGTCACTTCTGGGATGCGCCCCAAAGCGTATAAGCGTTATTCGACGTGAGAAATAACTTTGTAGAAGAAAGTTTTTCCAAATTCAGTCCCGAAAGGGCTCCCGACCAAACGTCTTTACTATGCAACGTGCGTAGCCTATAGGGCTATGCGCTACGCATGTTGCGTTTTCGACTTATACGCTCCACCTCGTACGGGCAGAACGGGATGCGTGCCATATGTCCAGGAAAGTGCAAACGACATTTCGAGAAACTTTGCAGTTATAAGTTTTCTTAAATTCGGCCCGAACATCGAGTTTTGCTAAATGAGCCCAAATTGGGCCCAATAGGCCCATTAAGGGAAAAATGTGGCAAACGGGGTGCCATGACTCATGCCTCGCATAGGCACTAGCAGAAATGTGTTCTACTCGTCAAGAACACTCAGATTGGTGAATTCGGACGGTGGGCCCACCTAGGTACTATTCATGATGAATAGTACCCTCGTGGGGCCCACAGCATAAAAGGGCCTAAAAAGTGGCAAATAGCGTGCCAAGCGTTCTACCTCAAGTGAGGCAGCAGATAGGGTGTGTTCTGTGCGTACATAATGCATTAAAGCGAATGATAGTGGGAAGTGGACCCACTAGTGTTTAGCGGGCCCCACAACGAGGTGAGCCTATAAACGTGGCATTTGGGATGCCACGAGATGTACCTTGCGAAAGGCAATAGCGGAATGTATTCTGTAAGTACACAATACACAGAATTGGCTAATTGGGGAAGCGGGCCCCGCTTGTATACTATTCATAGTGAATAGTAACCTAGGTCTAAAATGCAATATTTTGCATTCCGTGTATCCTACCACGCGTAGGTAGGTGTGAAATGTATTCTGTAAGTACAGAATACGCAGAATAGGAAATAGGAGCAACGGGCCCGCTATTGCTAGGTGGGCCCCACCTATATACTATTCATCATGAATAGTACCTAGGGCCAACAATGCAATGTTTTGCATTTCAAGCAATCTATTTTACGTACCAATAAGGAAGGGTGTTCTGTGCATACAGAACACTCAGAATATGCGGTGGGTCCCACCAGGCGCCATGGTGGGCCCCACTAGTCCTGAGATGTTCTGCGCACCAGAACACACAGAGGAAGACACAGAGGTCTATGTGCATAATTGGGATCAATACCAGGGACTAAATCCTAGCCAAATGAACAAAGATCCAGAATTATACAATGGTGAAAAGTCAGGGTCAACAGTAATATGAATGAAATTTAAAATGAAAGTAAACATATTGACGGTTGGGGTTGGTTCATGTAGAGTATTCATAATAAATACACATTATCATTATCTTTTTACATTATTTTCAAAAATTACTTACTTAATTTACTAATTCAATTTATTATTATCATATACAAAATATAAATGAATTTTACATTTTAATCATTATTTTAAATAATAATAAAATCAAAAATTTAAAAATTGAATCAAAATCGTTAAATATGATTGATGAATCATTTTTTTTGGATTTTTAAATATTATTCTCACCCCAAATATTAATGTTGGTTCAATATTGCATTTTAAAAAAAAACCTTTTATTCCTGTTTTTCATTTTTTATTAAAAAATAACTAAAAATTCTAATAAAAAAAAAGAAAGAAAAAGAGAGAAGATATGTGTCTTTTAGTTGTTCACGTTTGTGCATATCTTCTATAATAAAAGCTATGTACGTAGAAATCAAATCCTTTAAGATTTACATTTCCTCCTTAAATTCACTCCAAATTCCATACTATTCTAATTATACCATAATTATTTTTTTTTATTTTGACATATATAATTTATTAAATTTACATGTAATCATTGAGTTATTATGATGTTATTATTACGGCTACCAAAGTTGTACTAAAATCGACTATTGTCGATTTCAATTTAACTGACACATTATTAGCTCATAGAACGAGTTACTAAAATCGACTATCAGTCTACCGATTTTTATTTACGAATGAAATTTTTTTACAACTGAAATCAGTAACAGTATTGCTGATTTCACTTGCGAAAAAATGTAATAATTTTATATCAAAATTACCACATTATTTTAGGAAATATTTTTCAAATCACATTATTTTGGGAATTATTTCTAAAAACTACATTATTTTTATTTTTAGTCCCACTAAAATATACTAAATATTGGATAAATTATCTTCCATAATATTCACGATTTTTTATTTCATATAATTTGTAGTGCATAATAAAGAAGATTTTAATTCATTATAGAATGAGTTTAATGTATGTTATAACATAATAATAAAACTTATTAATATTATATATTAGAGATATTATTTAAATAATATTTTAAAATGATTTTATCATATTCATATAGTAGTTTAGATTATATAAATCTATAATTTATAATTTTTTTATGTTTGTTTCATCAAGTCATTTTTATGCCATCATTATGTCAAATCATATTATATTATTTTTATATTTATTTATCAATAGTATAAAGATATTTATGATTTAAATTAAAGTTAAGAGATTGTAATGGAAAATAGATATAGGTTAGATAATCATTAACATAAATTATTTGATGTTATTGAAATAGGGTAACTTACATTTATAATTACCCAATTTATATATTTTCTCCAAGAAAATCTTTTTAACATCAATTTGTATTATAAAACTTTTTAAGGAAGGTCCAATAATAATTAAAAAATATTCAATAAAATAATATGAAATGCATTTTAGAATCTCATTTAAATATTTTTATTATACTTATATAATAATTTAAATGATGCAGATTTATGAGATATAATATTTCATATTTATCTAATTTATGAGATATAATATTTCATATTTATCTTGTCAGGTTATTTTCATATTAATATGTTATGTTATTAGAATTTAGTCACTTGCTTTGTGTGTTGGTGTTAGTCCTAAAAATAGTGGTCAAAAGAGGATGAATTGACAAATTTAAAAAATTTAAAACAATTTTAACAACTATTTTCAAAGCTAATAAATTATTTTTGAAACAAGTAAGCTAAAATGAACTTTAGCATATTATTTTGATGAAACAAAATACTAATTAAATTAGTTAAAAAGCAATCAAAGTTATGTAAATAAATTGATTGTTTTTAAAAACTCCCTTTTAGAAAACAGTAGACAAATTTAAGTGAAATTCTTTTTATAAAAATGTTTAAAATTGAAATAGCTGAAAACTAATACACTAAAAACAAAAGGAAAAGAGAAGAGATAGTGAAGACACAATATATAGTGGTTTGCCTTAAATGTCTATATACAATCTTTCAAATCAATGTTTTAAGGTTCCACTATAACAAATTACTACAACAAGTTTTTAATCCTAACTTGGAACCTTTATAATCAAAAGTTTTCAACGGGCTAACTCGCAACCTCTTCAAGTTTTTTTAGTAGCTAACTTAATAATCTCAAGTTTTCATAAGCTCACCTGTAACTTCTTAAATTTTTTCACAAAAAAGCTTACTTGAAAACCTCAAGCAATACATGAATAGTTTAAGAATAATAATCCTTACAACCTTTAGAAAACCTATTGAAAAGATTGAAAATAGATATGCAAATAAGGCTCTTTTGAAAATACTTTTACATGTATATAGATTTAATCTTTTTCTTATCTGAAATCTCTTATTGTGTTTTCTAACTTCAAAAGTTATATATTTATACTTTAAAATATGACAATTATATTCCATAAATACATAAAGTAATCAAAATCAATTTAAAAATAGTTGTTTGTTACGTTAAATCAACAAGCTAAATTTACGTGATAGATTTATACAAAAACTGAGTTTTGAAAACTTAACATTTTTAGAAAATGGAAGTATATCCAAAAATCATTTGTCAAAAGAGGAAATTTTGTACTTTGAAAGATATTTGATTTAAGATTCATAACGTATATATTCTCAAAATTTTCTTAACAAAATTTTAAGATACCTTATAAATATAATCTTGTGAAAATCATTTTGAAAAACTTCCATTGAAATTTATTGAAATTCTTTCATGAATATAGCTAATGAATCAAATTTTCATTGTTAATTTGAAATGCTTCCATCTACATATGTAACTTAATATATTTGATTTTTAAAAAATCAATATATTAAATCTATAATAAAATCATTTAGAAATAAAATAAAATCAAAAAATATTTTTAGAAAATAAGATAATTATCCTTTTATGATTTAAAAATAATTACCATAATAATCCTCAAGATAATTGTCAAAAATACAATGTCAAACAATTATCAAATACATGATTTATCTAATTAAGATTTAAATGAAAAAGATATTTACCAAGTATATATCAATTATCCATTTAATTTAGTCAATCATGTGAAAAATCAAAACTAACGGGATTAACAAAAAATCAATATGATAGAAAACATTATTTTCAAAACATGCATGATCAACAAAATCAAATAGACAAAAATTCACTTAAATTAATCAAAAACTTAAAATCAATGAATATCAATTTTTGACAATCATCAAAATCAGAAAGTTAACAGTTGGTATAATTTATTAGATCTATCATTTGTAATAATCTTTATTGCTTTTCTTAATACTTTTTACCATATCTATATTTTTACAGTTCTAAATGAATACATTTGTCATTTAAGCATTTTATACCTATTGAAAATATTGTTTATAATATATCATCATCATCTATTTGTGTTAAAAAAAGTTGGGGGTAATGCATTATATATTTATGACTTTATATGTTGGATTGTAATGGAAAGTTGTAGCATTTATTTTATTTATTTGATAAAAACACCTCTTTATATACTACATTTTTTTTGTATATGTTGGTTCTTGCTAGTTAGGATTATTCTTTTTGACCAAAACCTCTATTGTTAAGCTTGAAATCCCTCTTGATATTGTGATATATAGTTGCTCATATAAAAAATATTCTTTATACAAGTAAACTCCTACATTTGATATTATTTGACCTTATGTCTTATTGATTATTATTGCAAAATATACTCATATAAAAAAATTGCTTCCTTTTGAATTAGAATGAAAATCCTTCACTTTCTATTAGATTTCACAATATTGTTAATAGTAACAACTTGTCTATTAGCATGCTACCCTACTATTATTTCAACGCGTATGACATTTTTTTAAATCTTCTGCATACTATTTAAGTTTCATTGTATAGTTCTTTTGATGCATCCAAATCTATTAATTTGTTAGGTAATTAACTTTTAATTATAGTCTATATGATGGTATTCCATTCGATTGCAAGCTATTTAGACCTAGTAATGGTTGTTAATGTCATTAACTACATTGTCACAACTAAGGTATATTTAACTGTCTTATCGAAACATATTTATCATTACCTAATTTAAAATATCCATGCATTTGATATTTATTGCTAATATTGCATGGTTTGTCATGTATTGTAATGATACAAAGTTTTCAACAAAATTAGAAAACATCTTATCTATTAAGGCATCCTTGCATATATTATTTCCATAATCTTCTACCACCATTTCATTCAATATGATTATGTTTCTATCATGTGTTATAGGCTTTTACCTATACCCTACTCAATTGTTAAAGATTACATTTAGCCTTACTCATATATTATTTATTAATTTCAACCCCATCATTTTATTTCAAAGATAGAATGTTGTCAAACTTACATTAATTATTTATTATTTGTTCCATTAGGGACCATTAGTAGTACTTGTCTGAAGTCACCTCTAAATACCATCACTTTTCATTAAAATGGGTCATTATTATATCTTTTAGTGTTTTATCAATTATCTCCATTGCAAATTTTTTTGCTATTAATGTCTCATCTCATATGATCATACTAGTTTTGCACCACGATATTAATAAACAATTTTACTTTGATATACCACATAATGTTATCCATGTTTGATTGAGTGGAATATTAAGCCTAAAGCATGTTATCCTTCCTCTTGGCAATATTGATGCTATTACACCTAAATTATTGTTGTTAAAGCTATATTTCTTTTTGATCTTAAATTAATCATTAATGCTTGGTATAAGAAAGTCTTCCTTGTACCTCCTAGTCTATTCATAAAAATATCTCATTACTTTTTGAGTTATCTTATTTAATATCATTATATATGCATATCTTTGTTTTGTATTAAGCTTTAATACTGTATCAATGTTATCTTACAATATTTGCATTATTATCTCTCTACATTCTCTTTATTATTAATCTTGATATGGCTAGGTTAGTGACTTATTATTCTAGGAAGATTATAACTTCTAAAATCCTTAACAATTCTTATCAAGTGCTTATGAATATCACTTAAAGAACAAGACTTTTATGTTTTTATAGAGTTTTCAAGCATTGTAACAAAATCTTCAACCATTAGTTCAAAGTTATCTTATTATAGTTTTCTAATATATGTTGGTTCATAATACATCAATAATGTTGTTAATAATCCTTTTAGTTTTGATGACATTTCAAATGTTATTACCTCACTTATATATTATATTATTCTCTTATATGATTTAAGAAACCCTTTCCAAATAGTTGCTTTCTTAAATGTTAGGCATTGACTTTAGACCCTTAGCATTACTTGGAAGTATCCTTATATAATATTTTCTGTTTCCATCAAGTTAGCTACATTTATATATTCTATGACATTTATAACCTTTCCTTTTGTTCATTCTTGATTTTTTGCATTCTAAACATAATGCTTCAAAAATTCATTATATGATAATATGTTTATTTCTTCATTTTCTAAACATGTTATAAAGTACTTAATTAGCATTATCTTTTTTATGTGACCCCATTGAAGTATATTTTGCAAGTTCTTCTTATGCCAAAATGTTATTATTTGTTTATTTGGTATATGGAGTTATAAGTTCATAATGACAAGGTTAATATTATTTGTTTCAAATTCATCTTGCATCTTAATATCATTTTATCTTATTTATCTGCTGCCCTCTATCTCCAACATGGATTGCAATGCAATCATGACCTTTATAAATATACTTGTATAGGTTATTTACTAATATCATTCTAAAGCAAACCTATTATTATTTAACATATAAAATCAATGATTTCACTTTTTCAATTTTTTATACTTCATTTGTAAGTTAATTTATCATATTATAATACTTTATGACAATAAAAAAATTATTACATCTATATTGATATGATAACCATATCTTGTTAGCAAATATAAATTATAAGGCATAACCTATCTATTATCAAATGTCATGTTTCCCTTCTTTACTTGTTAAATGATAAAAATTTCATTATTTTTATTTTATTAAATTTATGTGAAACAATTTTAATCACATGAATAATTTATTACATGTTGGTTATTTTTGGGTCTTCTATAAATAAGGTATCAATTATACCTTAACATTGTCTAATTATTGTATGATTTTGGATATTTGAATCAACGTCTTCCTTTAATCATACAAGGAAATTTAGGATTTTCTTATCCACATAAACCATGAAGCATATGTTTTGTTACAATCTTGTATAATGCCAGATACTTAGTCTCATTTATGATCTTTATCATAACATATCTATAAAATGATCTAGGTTAGTTATTTTTCTTTTAGACTTTAATATGATTGTTGACTAAACATTACATTTTGGTTTTGATGATTAACAAAATTAATAAATTTTGTTAATGAGTTTATGAGTTACTTTGCAAAATTTTTTATATTTATTAGATAAATAAATGAGAATTTTTATGATAATTTTTGTTATACTCATGATATTTATTATAGATATATTATTTTCATACTTTTAGAGGTTGCATTATGTGAAAAAAGAGTTGATCTTTTAAATGGAAAATATCAATCACAGCATCTTCTCTTCAATACAGTAGACTTATCATTTATTTTTAAAGTTTAAAGTTTAAATTTTTATTACTTTTAAAGAATAACAAATTTACTATAATTATGAAAGTTACTTTTAAAGAATAAAAAATTTAATATAATTATGAAAGTTACTATGACATATTATCTCCATAATTTAAAGAACTTCCAACATTTATCCAATAAAAATGGAATGAATATTAGCTAATATGAAGAAGGATATTCACGTGAATCTTTGAAGGAGCTGTTGACCTCCAAAAATGGAATCATTTCTAATTATTATAGAAGAATTACAATAAAAGAAGAAAATATTTCCAACTAATTCTTTCCTATTACGGTGGAGCTTTTACACTTGAAATGAAGATGAAAAAGTTAATTTCAGATATAAGAAAGTCAATCATAACATTCCATCTAATATTTAGTAGACTTCTAGCAAAGACAATGTGACATAATTAATTCTTTTCATTCAAAGAATATTATTTTCATTTTCTATGAAAGGTCAAGGCTATTTCTGGAAGTTTAATAATACCATATCTTTAGTTTAAGAAAGACAAGTTTATGGAAGAGGAATTAAGATTTCAAGATTTGAAAATGAAGATTTATTATTAAGATATTTTTATTATTAAGAAATCTTGAGAAAATACTTTATGAAGCTCTAAATTAGTTTTTTACAAATTAAAATATTTTTAACTTATCAAAAGATAATTTTCAAAAAGGTTTTCCATAAATTAGGTCTATTAGATTTTTCAAATTTTATAATAAATAACTATGAATAAAATTAGCTAACTAATTTTAACATTTTGAAAATTGTTTTAGAATTTAATTTGGTAAGGTACTTGATTTATACCATTTACTTTATTGGTTACTAACGACTACTTTTCAGAGTATAAATACATGATAATTTGAATTGTTTAAGACATAAAAATACAAGCAAATATTGGCATATCTAAATCGTTTTCAAAGAGCTTCATTTGAATATTCACTCTCAATATTTCACAAGATATTTATATTATGGTTTAAACAAGAGTTTTAAACAATCATTATTATCTTTTAAGAGGATTGTAAGCATCCTAATTCACTTATGGGGAAGTGATTGTGAATCACTTGGGAGAGGTTTTCAAGTAAGCATATCATAAAAACTTGAAGAAGTTATTAAATAAGCTTGTGAAACCTCAAAGAGGTTTTCAAGTTAGCTTATTATGAAAAACTTAAAGAAGTTGTGAAGTTAGCTTATTATAATTAAAAAGTTTTCAAGTGAGCCTAAAAAACTTGTGATTATAAAGGTTTCAAGTTAGCCTTAAAAACTTATTATGGTAGAATTTTTTAATAGAGCCTCAAGCATTAATCTTAAGATAATGGACATAAACATTAAGTCAAACCATTATAAAATCTAGTGTTAATTTCTTTCTTCTCTACTTCTTTTTATATTTGCTCTACATACTTATTAATATGCTAATTTTAATATTATATGTTCATTGTTTTTAAAAACTCATTCAATATTTTGTAAAAAGGATATATTAGTGAATAACTTAATTAATTTATAGTTTTCAAAGGATAAAAATTTCAAAAATTAATGGTTTTGATTTCTACCTTACTTTTATGATTTTTGAATTTATTTTTTGTATTGTCTTTTTTTCATATTGATGAACTTTGTTGGTTAATTTTGCTTGACATATAAATTATTTTAAAACTTTAATTCAAATTTAATTATCTTTAAATTTATTTTAAAAGCCAATTCACCCACCCTTTTAGCCACTAGGACTAATATTTGATATCAAAGCTTGCATTTGTGTTGAGTGTTTAACAACTTTTGAGGATCTAATAGTTGTTGGTTCAAGCAGTTGTAATTTTATTATTATTCCTTATGTTAAGGATAATGTTACACCCACGTTAGAGACCCTAGGAGTTATGTGTATAAATGTGTTAGTACGTATGTATGTATGCCTATGTGTAGATGTATGTTAGGACTAAATGTGTTGGTTTGAGCATATGCGTGTATATGTATTTTTTTGGTTAGGCATGCTTGAATGTGTAAATGAATTGAAGTGCAAGCTAGGGATGTATATTATGAATACATTGTGCTATGTGCCTTGTGATGTATATTGTATTTTGTGAGTTGATATGCTTGCCTTGCGTGTCTTCTCTTGTTAGGAAGCGTGTCTTCTTGGTTGGACGAGGGACGATGAGTATTATGCTTTAGATTGTGTTTAGACGTGTGGTTTAGGTTATGGAAGCGTAGAGTTATGTTTTGGGTGAGTTGAGGCTTGATAAGGGCAGGAATTTGATGAAAAAGTCTCTGTAACGAGTCGTGAAGGAGTTCACGAGTCGTGCATGTTATTTCCAAGCCAAGTGTAGGAAGAATAGAGTTTCTGTAACGACTCGTGAAGGCCATCA
>CANYBF010901220.1:0-17954 GCA_948192965.1 Dalechampia spathulata | reverse complement strand
ATTTCGAGAAACTTTGCAGTTATAAGTTTTCTCAAATTCGGCCCCGAACATCGAGTTTTGCTAAATGGGCCCAAATTGGGCCTAATAGGCCCATTAAGGGCAAAATGTGGCAAACGGGGTGCCGTGAGTCGTGCCTCGCGTGAGCACTAGCGGAAATGTGTTCTACGCGTCAAGAACACTTAAATTGGTGAATTCGGGCAGTGGGCCCATCCAGGTACTATTCATGATGAATAGTACCCTTGTGGGCCCCACAGCATAAAAGGGCCCAGAAAGTGGCAAATAGCATACCAAGCGTTCCACCTCAAGTGAGGTGGTGAATAAGGTGTGTTCTGTACGTACAGAATGCCTTAAAACAGATAATAGTGGGAAGCGGGCCCTACTACTATTTGGCGGGCCCCACAGCGTGGTGAACCTATAAATATGGCATTCGGAATGCCATGAGATGTGCTTTGTGTAAGACAACAGCGAAATGTATTCTGTAAATACAGAATACACAGAATTGGCTGATTGGGGAAGCGGGCCCTGCCTGCATACTATTCATAGTGAATAGTAACCTAGGTCTAAAATGTAATATTTTGCATTCTATGTATCCTACCACGTATAGGCAGGTGTGAAATGTATTCTGTAAGTACAGAATACACAGAATAGGAAATAGGAGCAGCGAGCCCGCTATTGCTAGGTGGGCCCCATAATGTAGTGGGCCCAGAAAATGACATTTGCGATGCCAAACGTTGTGCCTTGCATAAGGTAGCTGAAAAATGTATTCTGTAAGTACAGAACACACAGAATAGGTTATTAGGGACTGCGGGCCCCGCTTCTGTTTAGTGGGCCCCACCTATGTACTATTCATGATGAATAGTACCCGGGGCCAAAATGCAATGTTTTGCATTTCAAGCGATTTGCCTTGCGCAGGTAAAAGCGAAGGGTGTTATGTACGTACAGAGCACTCAGAATACGCTGCGGGTCCCGCCAGGCGCCATGGTGGGCCCCACCAGTCCTAAAATGTTCTGCGCACCAGAACACACAGAGGAAGATACAAAGGCCTAAACGCATAATCAGGATCGATACCGGGGACTAAATCCTAACCAAATCAATAAAGATCCAAAATCATACAATGGTGAAAAGTCAGGGTCAACACTATACCACTCATTTCACTTCGTACACCATGCATACGCCCAACGCCAATACAATTCAAAACGTTAATGCATAATGCTATACGCTATTTGTCATAATTATATGCTTACATATCATACTAGGTTGTCATATCATGCATATGATATGTCATACATGCTTATATGTCATGCATATGCCATGTTATTTTATCGCTATTTCGCATGTCATGCATATGCCATGCCATCCAAATGTCATATAGCATTATATGTCATTCTACGTGCAACCTTGCAACACCAAATCACATACTGCGCTGTGTGTTTACATATACGCTCATATGCTTGCCTGCTTAGAACAATTAATCCCAACTATAATGGTAAAATCGATCTTGGAAACTCATAGAATAGATCTCCATCACCCGAACCCAATCTGTGAAGGGTTTAACTAGCACTCATGCTATGGGTCGATTGGACCAATCCGGAACCATCCGGTGGCGACTCCCTTGCGACTTTTTCAAGTCCGTATCATTCCCTAAGGGAACCCCTTAGGAAGACTGCACTTTCACTCCAAGTGCGGTCCTCGGTCCATGAGCATCGCAAGCCTCGCTTTGGGCTCCGGCAGAAACCAGGCGCTCATAGGAGTTTTTCAAGTGTAAAACGTGACTAACTCGACTAGTGTTCCATACTATATGACCTAAGGACTTAAAACCAAAATTCTAATGCATAAAAATGAGTCTAATAACCTATATAAAACATGTAAACTAAAATAAATATGACAAACTTATAACATAATGTAGAATGACGATGTGATTTATATGTCAAAACTAAAATGATATGTTAATTATGTAAAAATGTGTAGAATTATGCTAAAAATGCAATATATGAGTGTGACACATGAAATAATGGAAAATGCATAAATTACTATATTATATCCTTATGTTTGAAGGTAAAAATATGAAAGTTATGCTTAAAATGATATTATAATAAAGAAAAATATATGTGAAAATCATGGTTCATTAAAAAAAACAAATAAGTAAAATCTAGTAAAATTAATTAAACATAAATTTAAAACAAATAAGTAAAATTTAGTAAAATTAATTAAACATAAATTTAAAATCAATAATTATTAATTTTTGATAATCATGAAAATCGAAATATAAACCTAAATTCAACATTTTATTTTAACATAAACACTAATTTTAACTAAATTATATATATATATATATATATATATATATATATATATATATATACAATTGTATTTCAAAGCAATACTAAATTTTGTTATAAACTAAATTAAAATGAATGTTATGTTATTGATTGAATTCTAAAAATTAATCATCAAATCTGCATGTACTCATCTTATATGTAATTAAATTAAATTAAATATAAATATACATTAATAAGTTATAATAAGTATTTATTTTAAGAATTTTATTATATTTATATAATTTTTTTCCATGGTATATTCATATTATTATGAATTTAAAATATAATGAAGTAATAATAATTTTGATGGAAACACGTGAAATAAAAAAAGTCAATAAAAAATTAAATAGGTTTCTGATTTTGATGATACCAAAAGATGACATATACACATTCACATAGAATTTTAATTAATATGTAATCCTCATGATGCGTGATTAATTTGATTTATAGCAGACAGCAAAGTTGGGCTGTACAAATAAAATAAAAACGTAAAAAAAATGGTTTTTTTTTTTTACTTATTCGTCGGCGTCGTTGAAGATCAGAGTATCCAACTCTCGACCCTTCTTCTCCCGTCTTAATGGTAATATATAGTGCTAATGACTATAAAATATTACACAATTTTTAATATCAATCGGATAATTATAAAATAATATTATTTTTAAATGTTAAATGTATCCTTATATATATATATATATATATATATATATATATATATATATTATTGTGAATTAGATACTCATACAATTCAAACAAACCTTTCCCCTCTATTTTAATGGAAATAAAAAAATGTCATTTTTTATGTTTCTTTTGCTGGTCAAACTGTTTTGTTTTAGACATTAAATGCATTTAAACTCATTTTAATTAAGAAAAATAAACATATTTCTGGTCATAAATTTTTATTTCCTTTTTGTTGTATTAAAAAGATAATACTTTATATATATATATATATATATATATATATATTTTTTTTTTTTTTGAGAAATATCATATTTTTCCATTGAAAGTCGCAATCTTTTTCATTCCTGATTCTCCTCCTGCTTTTGTGAAGGTTCTTCACCACCACTGTTTCTCCAACTTCAGACATCGACAAAGTGGCAAAAGAACTGCGACCCTTTTGTGATCATCTTACTTCTTTTGACTCTTTTTCCCTCTTCTTTTACAAAACCCTCTAAACCCTTCTCTCAAGTTTCTGTGTTTTAAGAAAAGGGAAGTTTATTCACTTTTTCATCATAATATTTGCTTATGATTAGTGTAAGTTTCTCGTTGTTTAATAATTTTTATGAATGAAACTTGTGCTTTATTTTATGTACAGATACGAAGTTTCAGTTTTTTTCTCGATGCAGGTGTCAATATTATTATTATCCTTCTTGTGGGGTTTTCTTGAATTTGACATGTCTCGTGTTAATCGTGACGCTTGAACTGTATTTTGCTTAATTAATGCCTTTTTAAATCCTGCTTCAGCGTGGCAAATTAGGCTTGCCTAACGTTCTTTATGGTCTAATTGACTGGTAGCTGGATGTCTTTCAGTTTCATTGCTTGTTTAAATGATCATGTTTGTTTGTTTGGTATAAGTATATTCTTTATATATCACTTTAAGCTTCAATTTTCTGCCTCTTTTCTATTCTTTTGACGTATGCCCACTTTGCTTTTTCAACGTTCACAGTAGTTTCTGTTCGAAGTCAAAGAATTTAAGTTCTGAGTTTGGTTGAGTTTTAAGTTGGCTGTAGTTTTATAGGAGTAGTTTTGAGGAGTTAGATGATGGGAAGAGTTGTCAAAAGGGTATTACAGTTGTGTGGTCCACTGAGCGTTGCGGCATGATTTCAAGTTTATAGCGTGATTCTTGGAGAAGTTTTGAGTTTGCATTCTAAGAATTGATAGTGAAGGGTTTAAGTTTTGTGGTTTCTTCTAGGTTGTGAATTGCGATTTTGAAACTGTTTTTGGAATTTGTAAAAAATGGCTGAGAACTAGTAATTTGGTAGTGTTATTGAATGGTAGTGCAAATTCGGAGTCCTGAATTTTACTAGTTGAAATTCGTTGTTTTTGACATTTTGTATTTGGATTATTCTGAGCAGCAGGTGAGACTTTGTTGTTGGCTGTTTATTTTCATGATCCAATGTTTAAATTTTAAGAAAGCTGAAGAAATATTGAAATCAGTGGTAGTTGAGCCCAACGGTCTGACTTTGTTAGGTGCTCAAGTCTCTGCATTTGTCACAATGGGGAGCAATGGGGTAGATCATCCTCTGAGAATTTCAGAACAGGAAGGTCTCGGCAGCAGCCAGGAGCTGAAAAAGAACTTTGAGCAGACTGGTGTTGTTGAAGAATCATTTACAATAGAGTTTGCTTCTTCAGATGAAGAATTTGAAGCAGGTCCTCTTCAGATAGATTCAGGCAACACTAAAATAGATCCCCTTCAGGAAATACAAAAGAAGGAAGCAAACTCAGGGCAGCAATCATCAGGCATTGAAATCTTTCGATCAAAAGAGCTGAACATCACATCTTCTCCCAGGCGAGGTTTGTACCTGGCCACTTGACATTTTAGTTTCTTTCACTTCAATTAAGTTGGTTGAAGTAAATGGTCAACTCAACTGAAGTCTTAACCACAAGTGGTTGAAATAATATTAACAAGAAGAAAAACCTGTTTGACTGTAAGTTTGAACTTGGTCATTGTTGTCCGTTAAATCCAACAAGAAGTTAAATAGTTTGTTTTGTCAAAATGGACCATCCACCAACTAAACATATGGCTGGACTATAATTCTGCAACTCTGATTGCTGTGTACGCTTATACTATTGTAGAATCATTATCTAAATAAATTGCACTTTCCATCCTAAGTCTTGCATCTTTTGCTATAAAGAATTTGACGCCTTCAATTCTCCTTTCAGCCTTGATGGCTAATTTCTCTTTTTGTTTAGTTTGGTTACTTTGTTGGAACAATAGAACTTGACTTCACTCGACTCAACCAAGCCATATACCGAATTTAGAAATTAGTAGAAGAGTGTATGGTGTAAATAGAATAAATTCCTAGCAAAATATGTGAATTTGTATGTCATATTGGTGCACTTCTGCCATAGGCACGTGTAATACTCTTATGTGCATCTAGAGGAAAATAGATTTTGACAGGTATAGTTACAGATCAGTAGATATTCCACAGTCATGGTTATTACAGTGTAATGTGACAGCATCTTCCTTTGCACGTGTTGGATTTTAGTCAAAACCTGAGTTAACTTGGATAGGAGAGATTTCTGCCTGAAGCCTCATGTATGGTAGGACTTGATATATTTCAATTTTCACTGCATCCATGGCAATTTGGTTTTCAGTCAGACTTGGTGTAAGTTGAATTCCTTATTCAGTTTGACGTCAGTAAAGATTAAATGAACGACATGGACTGTTATGGTTCTAAAAGATAATATCAACTACAAGTGAAACGATGAACATGTACTAATGTTTTGGAGTTCTTAAATCATACCCTTCGAAATTTGATGCCTCTGAAAATGAAAGTTTATTAGAAGCATTCTGAGCTACCCTAGAAGAGCAGTTCCCCTTCATGTATTTTTTGGTTTACAGAGAGAACAAGGTCTTAGCTTTGGTCTTTCTATTCATGGGAAATGTATCCCCATATTAATGCATCTTTCTCTCCAACTCTGTTTCTTTCCCTCCAGGTGCAGATTTGATTATAACTCAGAATAACACTAATGTTTACCATTGCATTATCATATGGCATAGTATTGACTTAGTTCACATCCTACAATAATTGTCATTTAATCTATCATTTCACGTTGTGATGCTAATTAATGTTTTTTTTTATCTTTCTTTCAATCTTGGCATCACCTTTTTTAATTTGTCATTTCAGTTCAACCATCTTATATATGGATTACAGCTCCCTTGATGCCATCCATATAGCTTATCTGGTTGCAATTAATCTAAACCTTAATTAATAGGTGTTTGAGAATGACTTTATCATTTTGTGCCTATCAAAATCTTGATTTTAATTCTCATTTTACAAGAAAATTATTCATGGGTTCTTGGATTATATTCCCATATTTAAGTTTGAAAATTATAATCTGATGGGCTAATTCCTTTCTTAGAATTTGAACCTTTCATGTAAGAGTTTATTTGATATGTTCCTTCATGTTGATATCTTGTCTTGTAGGACTGGATCACTGCACCACTGCTCCTGTTCCCTCACATAGACATCCTCTTCTTGATGATCATGATAACATTACATTCTATAGATCCATGACAGAGAAGAGGACAGTTAAGCATGAACTGAAATTGGACAGACTATCAGAGAATGAAAAGGTAATTGCTAGTGTCTGCAATTCTTCCTTTAATTATTGGTTTGGCATAACTTAATAACTGTCATTTATTAGTAAATGGGAAATTTAATGAGCATGTCAATCATGAGGGGCTTGGTTCAGGACTGCAGCACACATTATCTTATTTACATACTCCAGATATTATATGCTAGCATTTCAGGCATTTTTTTTCTTTGTAATGATCACATCCTTTCTTGTGATTATGTTTCAGCAAAAATTAATTATTGAGCTAGTCAAGATTCAAAATGATGGAACAGTTGAAGTTGATATAGAAAAAAGTGCACCTGTTGCTTCTGAATTACTAGAGCTTTCCTCTATCGAAGGGTCATCCTTCTATATTGGTGATAAGGCCCTAGATTCCTCCCGTAAATCAATTCCAAAGTTGAAAATTGCCATTCTTGTAGTTGGAACAAGAGGAGATGTACAGCCTTTTGTAGCTATGGCCAAGAGACTTCAGGTTTGTTCATTTTAGTTTGTTGATTTATCTGGTCCTATACTTTGACTATATGTTTGGGGCATGTGCCCCATTTCCATGTCATGTGGTTAAGTAAAAGGTGATAAACAATTTATGCAATATGTTTAATGATATGACGTTTCAATGCAGGAATTTGGTCACCATGTTAGGTTAGCTACTCATGCCAACTTCAAAAGCTTTGTGAGATCAGCTGGCATAGAATTTTATCCCTTGGGTGGTGATCCTCGGGTTTTGGCTGGATGTAAGAGGTCCCTAATCTATGAATTCTATTCAAATTACTGTTCAAGTGCAATTCTGTTTCTTTTTGGTTACTATACTGTTTGGGTATACTCTCTTTGTAGAATTTGATGAAAAAATGCATTACCATATAGTTTGCAAGTATATATTCAACTTGCTATCGTATTTCAAGGCTCCCTACAATTGCATTGGTCCACAGTCAGAGACATTTGACTATACCCAAATGCATATTCTCTTTGATCTAGTGCTTTTCTTCTTCTTGTTCAACTGCCCTTTGAGAATTATTTGTGTTACTAAATAGTAGCGTCTTTGAACTTCAGATATGGCCAGGAATAAAGGTCTCATCCCATCTGGACCAGGAGAAATAACCTTACAAAGGAAGCAGCTGAAAGCCATTATCGAGTCTCTTCTTCCAGCTTGCATAGAACCAGATATGGAAACTGGTTTGCCTTTCAAAGCCCAGGCAATTATTGCAAACCCACCTGCTTATGGTTAGTAGATGTAAACAAAGACACCCTCCATTCAAAAATTATATGTAGTCATTTTATTTTTCCTTCTTAAAGAATGCTACCAATCTTATTTACTTCTGATTGATAGTTGTGACTTTAACATATGTGGTTTTGACCTAGTTATTATGTACAAAACCTTGAGAATAGATTCTGGATGATGAAGTTCAAAAATATATAGATGTTATGCTCCTTTTTGCATCCTCCTTAGTCGTTTAATCACACTAAGATCTTTAGATTCTGAAATTATATCAATGCATCATGTTGAATTATACTTTTGGTGTTTGGTGATATATTTTAGATTCAAGGTCATTTTTCTATTCATTGGTTTAGGATGACATTTCTGTTCCAAAGATTACGGCTATTTGACATTGGCAAAGGAATGCTAAATGAGAAAGACCTTTCTAATGCTTGATATGCTTAAGGTGTCGGGATTTAGAATCTTAAAAATATTCTTTATGCAATTGTAAAAATCCAGGGTGAAGTTATACATATTGTAGTTTTCAATAACATGCATCATAATCTAATTGCGTTTGTATTGCAGGACATGTGCATGTTGCTGAAGCTCTTGGTGTGCCAATTCACATTTTCTTCACAATGCCATGGACGTGAGTATTAACTAAACATTACCTTGCATGTGAATTTGAAAATTTCATTGGTTGAATATTGAACATTATGAAACAATTGCTTTATCATTTACTATGACAACGATGCTTGTACTTCTCAAAAGATAAAAAAAGAACCGTACAAATGATAAGACAGCCATTTTGAATCAGTTATAGAATGTTGAATTGGGTTTGATAGTATTGACACAAAGTTAGCATTTATGCCTCTTATAGATTGCTTTAGTTTTATGCTAGGAGTTTTGATTCCTGTTTCCATTAGTTGAAAAATGTTATTGTATTGTTGTTCGTATAAATTTATGTTATCTTGGCAAATCAATTGAAATTGCTTACAAATGAAGTGGGGAATGATTAGTTTAGGTTTGACTTGATCTAAGTGTAAATTATGGGATAGTTCCTCTGTTTATATATGTTTGTATACATAAAATGATACATTCTCTAAAATTGCTGCTGTTATATAATTTTTACTTGGGACCATGTTTTCTTACTTCCATCTTCAATAGGCAGGCCAACTTATGAATTTCCTCACCCTCTAGCGCGAGTACCTCAGAGTGCTGGTTATTGGGTATGTTCTTGGAGTCCAGATTTCTCCAAGTTTCTTTCAGTACTTTACAAATCATGGAGTTCATTTTTTGAACTGTTTACATTTGTTCTTGCTGAATCCAGCTTTCATATGTTGTCGTGGATTTACTCATATGGTGGGGAATTAGAGGACATATAAATAGCTTCAGGAAAAGAAAACTAAATCTTTCCCCAATTGCATACTTCAGTATGTACCGTGGATCAGTATCTCACTTACCAACAGGTTACTTATGGAGTCCACATCTCGTTCCAAAGCCAAGTGGTATGAATATTATGCCATTTTTTTCTCCCATTGTTATAGCTGCACGCATAATACTTGTTATTAACTTCCATGAAAGCTTGATGCATTTAACGAGTTATTTTATTTGTTTGCATTCAACAGCCTTACTAAACAAACTTTATGCATATTTGCATGTGAGCAACTTATGTTTGGTCAAGAAGTGCTGAAGTAGTTCTATGTTCTATGTTCTATGTTCTATGTTCTATGTTCTATGTTCTATGTTGTTTTCTTTTTCCCCTTCACTAGTACCATATTATATCTGTATGTTCATATATTTGATATATGTATGTGTCTCCTTTTTTCTTTTTTCAATATTAAAGAACGAGGGGAAAACGTATGTCTTGTAGCTAGTAGAGTTGAATCTAAGTGGCTAGGTCATCATTATGTCAAAATCTCTTATCTTCTCAAACAAAGTTCAAGTCACTATATGCAATTCCTAAAACATTCATTAGGTTAAATATTGTGTACAGATTCTCTGGTTTATTTTAAAACCTCGTTGTACATGTATTTGTTTGTATGTATATGTGAGATTATCGATTTCCAAAAAATTTAACAAAGAGCCATATACATATGCATGTGAATGTTTATGCATGCATGTATGCACTGCTAGAAGTTGCAAGATGGAGTCACCATCGAATGGTTTCGAATTTGATTCAATCGACCCATGAAACATCAAGTTTATGGCATGATTTAACATACTTGATCATGTATTGAGGTGACATTAATCCATATTTAAACCTAAATGATAATGGATGATGAAATGAATTATTGTAATGGTATCTGATATGGAAGGATTGTAGTTAAACTAATGACCTCTTGATATTTGAGTAGTTATGATGTGTGACTAGCCACCACTCATAACTTATATATAATGTTATTAAATGAGATTTAATAATATCATAATATGTTATCAACATGTTAAGAACCCAAAAGGTCGCACATAAAAGTTAGGGGATTAGAAATTGAGAATAGATGTTGATTCAATATGAGATATTATTTCATTGAGTTAACTTGGATTTTTCATGTTGATTAGATAGAGCATGAAAAGAGCTTCTTTGATATCAAGATCATATGAATCTAATAAGTAGAACTCAAAATACATATGATTTATGATGGCATGTGACATGCACATGCTATATGCGGGATTTATTGACATGATGATTAATATGTGAGTATCACATGACTTTTTCATGTGTTATAAGTCAGAAGTCAGAAGGGAAGACACATGATGCTCATGCTTTTGGAAGGGTTTTTAAATTAGACACATGCAAGTCATATGTAGCATGTGACATGCACTGTTTTGAAGAAATAAAGATAGCAATACATATCAGAGAACTTCTATGAGCTATGGTGTCAATGGTTCAAGAATATGCCTTTTTTGTCATTTGATGTTTAAGCTGACATTATTTTTGAAACCTTGACTACTTTTATTCATTGAGAACTATTGCTAGGCATGTTGACGAAATTGAAGTATGTACTTAAAAAAGGACATATATTAAAATGTATGTAATTCTCAGCGCTTGTGGATGTATTTGTGATGTGATTGAGCATCCCTAAGACTTGTGACAATTTTATGTTTGGCTAGCTATACGTCTTAACTGAAAAAAAAGCTTTCACAAAAATGACCACTGTTCTAGTTGTTCTTTACTTTTCCCTTCTCATTGTCAGCGCTATTCTTTGGGATGCAGTAAGCTTTATTTTGGGGACTTTTAACTTTATAAAGTATTCTGCAGATTGGGGACCGCTAGTGGATGTTGTTGGTTATTGTTTCTTAAACCTTGGATCAAAGTATCAGCCTAAAGATGAATTCAGTGAATGGATTCAAAAAGGAAGAAAACCCATTTATATTGGGTTTGGGAGTATGGTATGTTGATTTCTTTTAAAGCAGTTATTATAGTAATTATTCCATTCGTTTAGTTTATCCATAATAATTTAAACTAAAAATCATCTAGTTTCTTATTTTACAGTATTAATCCTACTTTTGATAATTTTATATGCGACAACAAAATAAAGTTTTGACTTGGTACATACCGATAAATGCTATTGGAAAGCAATATTCAAGAACGGAATGAAAATTTATCATCTAATGCTTTGTGTTTTCTTTATGGTTCTTCTCAATCACTTTACATGCTTGAGCGAAATGTAAATTTGGCTGACTTTTTATTTTTATTTTTTTAAAATATTGCATCTCAAAGAAGGAGACTATTGTTAGCGTAGCTGCCGTTGCTATGTCTACGGTCCATCAACTTTGCTTTTGTAATTTCTGCATTTTGAAGATAGCATTTGTTTTCCCCAATTGGATATTTAGAAGCCTTAACTGAAATCATCACTTCCTTTTTGATTGTTAAGCCTCTTGAAGATCCCAAGAAAACTACAGAAATGATATTGGAGGCATTGAAAGAAACTGGACAAAGAGGAATAATTGACCGAGGTTGGGGAGATCTGGGAAGCTGTGAGTTTATTGCTCTCTATTTTTTTCTTTCTTATTGGGCTTCTAGGCTTTTTATGCATTGTGGCCACTTGGAAAAAAAAAAGCATCCACAGTGCTTGTCGTAATTCTGAAATTTTTATTCAGTTCATCATTTGAATTCAAGCTGATTGCCTTTGTTGAGTGTTTGATGAATTCTAATCAATTATTCACCGCATACCGTGCAGTTGAACAAGTTCCTGAGAATGTCTTTCTTCTGGAGGATTGTCCCCATGACTGGTTGTTTCCTCAATGTGCTGCTGTGGTGAGTGAACCTAACACTGCCAGTGGAGCATAGCTAATTGTAAATTTGGTCGTATTTAGTGAACTTCCGAAATACATGTAGCTTTTGGATGCTAGATAATAATGAAAATAACAGTATGATAGAATTGTGTGCTCTGAATGACGTATATGGCATATGAGTAGTTCCTGCTTATGTTATAATGAAATGTTAATGACCATAATTTTGACGACGTTCAGGTTCATCATGGGGGTGCTGGAACCACAGCTACGGGACTAAAAGCCGGGGTAGTGTTCTTATCAATTTGTTTTCATTCTAATTTTCATTGGTGCATTGAAGTTTGAATGGTTTAAACATGCATGTATTTTGCATATAGGTTTCCTCAGTGCAATGGTAACTTGCTATAAGTTTCTGTAAAATATGTCTACAGGCATCTCTTCTTTTGTTTTGCCCTTAATAATTTTCCTACTGTGTGGGGAGTGATTCCTTAGCATCCTTTAGTAATGGTATGATTTACGAAAATTTAGTATTATGTGGGTATGTGGTTGGATATCATATTGAAGCTTGTGGTTGATAACCTATTATTATGTAATTTTTTTGCTTTAATCTAATTTTGACTTTTTTCAAAATTGTTAATCACAGTGCCCAACAACCATAGTGCCATTCTTTGGAGATCAGTTTTTTTGGGGTGATATTGTGCATAAACGAGGACTGGGACCTGTGCCAATACCAGTAACTGAGCTCAATGTTGAGAGCCTTTCAGATGCAATAAGCTTCATGCTCCAGTCAGAGGTACGTACTTGTGATACGTGTTTGTGCTCCAAATACGTGGAAGAGTTGATTCTAGAGGACTGCCCAATACAAAAACACTACTTTGGTCGTACTTTATAACCATGACTCTGCAGGAATGATGCGTGCTTTTTACCTTTCCGCTACTCAAATTTTTTCCAAACCTGGGCATCGAATTCTATAACCGAGGCATTGAGATCGATTACTAACTATACAAGCTTTCTCAGGTGAAATCTCGAGCGACCGAACTAGCAAAGTTAATAGAAAACGAAGATGGTGTAGCTGCAGCAGTTGACGCATTTCATCATCATTTACCTCCGGAGCTACCTTTGCCATCTGCTTCGTCAGATGATGAACATCCAAATCCTATGGAATGGATCTTTACTCAACTTAACAAGTGGTGCTGCCTTCCCTGCCATGTGTAGGCTCGGTATCGGGTTTTTCGTCGAGGAATGTATAGATTAGTTTTCAATTTTTTCCGTCTGCTTTCCATATCACAGGCTGATTTTACCAATATCCTGTTATAGTGATTCATTCATTCCATTCATGGGTTTATGGCGTTTTGGTTGGAAGTGCATCTGTAACAATACTTAGGCTTCTGCTCTTATTTGTATCAATGATCTCTTAAACGCAGCACCATATTCTGTTAATGAAATTCATATTATCATTCTATTCTTATTAAACAATCATAATTCAAGTTTATTGATTTGCGCACTTTATTTATTTTTTATTATGTTTCTGTTATCAATTATATTATTTAAATAATAAAAAAATCACCAAAGGGCAAAAAAAGTTAAGCGATCAATATTTCGATTAACTTTCGATTAACTGATCAATATTTTATTCGGTCAGGTTGTAATCATGGATATTTAAAATTTTGAATAATTGATTTGGTTTGATTAATTTTAATTAGTTAATTGAATTAATTGAATCGATTATATAATAATATATATTATTTTATATGTATTTAAAAATATCATTGAAAAAAATAGATCAATATTATTAATTAAATCTATTTAAAGATTATTAATTCATTATAATTTTTGATAAATTTTTTATTTACGATATTTATGAGATTCAATAAAAAAATATAGTATAAATTTTTTTATTTTTTTAATTTTGGTTAAGGTTCTTTGATAAGTTAACATATTAATTTTTCAATTGATTAAATGGTTAATGATATTGTAATTGATTAATAGATTAACCGAATGTCTACCCCTACTTGAATTAATGTTTGTTTGAATATATATATATTTGTATTTATTCATTCTTATGTTTCTTTATTATAATTATATTATAATAAATTTATTGATAAATAATTATTAATATACTTAGTATAATTACTTGTGAAGTTAAACACTTCATGATTCTGGATTTGGGATCTGATCAGATAAATCTGAAAATCTTAGTTTTGTTATGAAAATTAAGTATTAAAACCAAAAATTAAAATTGAAACATCAAACATTAAATCAATAATTAAAAATTTGACATTTGCCATAATTATTAATAAAAAATTACAATCTAATTAAATTTTATGTAATTTAGAACATTAATTCAATTCATATTTTTAATTATATCACATGATAAAATATATGTTGCCATAAATTATTAATATGTTTGACATTATTGATTTGTGTTATTATATAATCAAAGGATTTAAGCTATGCACCAACTAAGTTATGTGAAAAACAATATAATTTTGGATTAATTAGAAAAATATCATATTTTAAAGAATTTTTAAAGTAAATATTATTTTAACTTTTAATTTTAATTTTTATCATATTTATTTTTATATTTATTTTTCATCCTCTTTTAATAATTTATTCTTCTATTATAGAAAAATCCTAATCATCATCCTAGAAAACCTTAATCATCATTATAAAAAAATTTGTGCCACCATCAATGACATAAACCTCAAAACTTATTTTTGTTACTGATATTGTTGCCGCCATCGTCATCGTCATCATCATCGCCATCATCATCATCATCATCATTGTCATCATTAACAATCACTCTTCTCCTTTTCTTTTTCTTTTTCTTCTTCATCTTTATTATTTTCCTTGTTTCTGCTATTGTTGCTATCATGTCATTGTTATCATTATCATCAACAACTGCTATCTCCTCCTTTTCTTCTTCATCTTCATTTGCTTTTTTTATTTTTTCTCATTTTTTTGTTTATTTTTATCATTCCTTTTTTTATTGTTATTTTTATAGAAACAAAAACATATTAGATACATGTATTTACTTTTATATATCATATGGTAGATAAGTATATTTACTATTGGGATAGATCTCATTTTTTCCCTTTAACTATTACTTGAGAAGCATAAAAGCCCTTTAATTATTTTTAGGCATAAAAAATTGTAAACCCATGTTTTTAAGCATTTAAGCCCTTACATTAACTATTGTTTCATGAAGGCAAATATGTGAAATTACTAAATTGATTAAAACTTAAATAATTCCTGATCAATTTTAAAAAAAGGAGGGATAATTTTAAAATCCTTAACTACCACTTAGAGTATAATAAAATCCCTAAAAGAGGGAAAAGACAAAAATCAAAAGTAGAAAATGGAGAGAAAGTCACTTTTGAGGTGTTTTAAAAATCATAATTTCAATTTAAGGTGTAAAGAAGCTAACAAATTATTTTGAGAATAAAGGAAGTTGAAGTGGATAACTGCATGTGAGGTGGTCTATGCTATGTTTTATTGTTTAAAGAGGTTAAATTGCAAAAAAAGGGAAAGATACGTTCTATCTTAACTATTATATAAAATACATGCATGCAAATGAGAGTTTCATGTTTTCTTTTGTTTAAAACCTCATTTCATTGAAGTTAACTTTATTTTCTTTTTTTTTTGGTTTAATGTATTGCAATAAGATGAGTAATATTGTGACTTGTTTAGTCTATTATGGCGGTGAGTGGACTTATAAGAATGGTGAATTGGAATATATGAATGGTGATATATATATTACTGATGACTTTGATATTGAATTTTTAAGTTATATTGATATAAATTGGAGATATGAGGAATATTTAGGGTTTAAGTATGTGAATTTTTTTTCTAGAACTAGGTAAAACACTTAATGATTGATTATTGCTTATTGATGATGATGCATCTATTATTAAAATGATGAATTATGTAAATCAACATACATGGGTTTTAAGACTAGAGTTTTTTATTAATCAAGATGTAGATAATCTTATTATGATAATAGATGTACCAAGAATTGAGTATAATGTACATGCAAATGATCAAGATGGTAGGGACTGTGAATATTAAGTTAATGATAGGAATGAGGATAATGATGTTTATTAGGAAAATGAGGTTGGTGAGCAAAAGAGGGTAATGAATAGGTTAATGATATGACTGATGTCAATGAGTCAATGAGGGAGGGCTTAGAGCTTCAAACAAGGGTAATGAGCTAGGAAGTGGAGGTTCAAATGAAGGCATGCATACAGAAGGTGGTAGGACTAAAAATAGGAGTGCATATGTTATGCGAGTGATTATGAAAGTGGAGATGAACTCGATAGTAGTGAAAATGAAGATACTTCACCATCTAGAGAAAGTGTTAGATATAATGATGAGAATAGAGAAGAACATTTTATTTTGGGAATGACATTTGCTAATGCTTTAGAGGCTAGAGTAGCAATAGTAAAGTATGATATTTTAGTTAGTATAAAATTAAAGTTAAATCCAAATGAATCTAGTATAATTAGAGCCAAATGTGTAAATGAAAAAGGGTGTCCATTTATGTTACTTATCTTTAAGGATAGGAGAAACCCAAGCCTTATCATGAAGATACTAAGGGATGAACATAAATGTTATAGACATTATTCAATTCCAAGTGCTACAACTGCTTTTCTAACTAAGCATTTTAAGGATAAGATATATAAAGACCCAAGTTTTAAGGTAAAAACAATGCAAAAGGAGGCATAAAAAGAGTTAAAAATCAATGTGAGTTTGTATAAGTGCAAGAGAGCTAAGAAACTTATGATAGATGAACTTGAAGGTAGTTATAAAGTTGAGTTCGAGTATTTAAAAGCTTATGCAAATAGTTTGAAAAGAAGTAATCATAGAACCAAAGCAAAGATAGAACTTTGCAGAGAAGCCTTGAAAGAGAGAAAAAAAGTATTAAGGAGGATGTTCATATGCTTTGATGCTTGCAAGAGAAATTGGAAGGTAAGATGTAGCCTTTAATATGTCTTGATGGATGCTTTTTAAAGTGGGTATGCAAGGGTAAATTATTAATTATTGTTGAGAAAGATGCAAATGACCAAATGGTTCCTATTGCTTGGGCAGTTGTGATTAAAGAGAATAAAAACAATTGGAGATGGTTTTTATATTGGCTTTTACAGGAACTAGAGCTTGGAGATGGATCAAAAATCATTATCATTTCTGACATGCAAAAGGTTAGTGAATTAAGGAAGCTCTCATGAAAAAATCATTTACATTTAATTTATTCATATTGGTATATGTGTTGACCTTAGATTTTCACCTACATGTATGCATTTTTTATCACATCCTGAATTTAGTGGTTCATTGTGCATTCATAAATTGATGTTATATCATATTTTATATATTATTGGTGTGAAAATGATATAAATTATGATTATGTTGATAAGTATATGATAAGAATTGAGGTTAAAGCTCAAAAGAGGAAATTGAAAATTTTGCCGAAACCATTGAAATGGACCCTAAATGGCACTAAAATGATGATTTCTATGTTAAAAATATAAAATTTGATTGAATGGTTTTGACTATAGTGCTTGTATTAACTTAAATTAGATATATGCAAATTTTGGAAATTTTGAATTATAAATTAATTATGATGTCATAATTAGATAATGGTGATGTAAGCAAGTGAAATTAATTATAATTTTTATTGGAAAACAAAAAATGATGAAGTAATGATGTATTAGTATAATTAGATAATAAAAAAGTAAATATTAGAAAAGGTAAAAGTATTAATTTTAATTATGATGTCGTTATGATGTCATAAATAAGAAAATAGGAAATTAATGTTATGGAAGACAATAAATAAATAAATATTAATGAAAATAGAATAATTTAGAATATATTTTAAATAGAATAATTAAATGGAAGTGGGATTAGTATTTGGAAAA
>CANYBF010901128.1:0-22503 GCA_948192965.1 Dalechampia spathulata | reverse complement strand
CCCCCAAGCCTCCTACCCCTCTACCAAACATCAATACATGTACACATACACATAGACATGTATATACGTACACATACACCTATACCTACATGTATACATACATGCATACCTACATACACATCCACATACATAGATACATACGCATACATTTATATGCATGTACATCCATACAAACACACGTTTATACACGTATACATACGTGTAGGCATACAAACTCCTAGGGTCTTAGATGCGGGTGTAACAGAATAAGTCATTATCCTTAATGTTAAAAAAATCATAAAAAAGAGAAAGAAAATGAAGTAAAAAGCGAGAAAATGATGTTGAAAAATAAAAATGAGGCTTAAGACGGTAGAAGAAAGAGAATTTCAAGTAAGAAGGGAAGGAATAGTGAAGGGAGGGATGTAGGGCAAATATGAAGAGAAAAAGAGGAAGAAAAGAAAGGGATTTAAGTTGTAGTACTCAACTCGAGTATGGGTGTATTTAACTTGAGTAAAAGGTTGGAACTCGAAATTAGGTAGAAAGTGAGTTACTTAACTCGAGTGGGGACTTAAAAATTTTATCCAATGAATCTACTAGACCTGAGTATAGGGGCACTCAAGCTGAGTAAATTACTGGAAAATGAGGTTTAATGAACTAAAGATAAAATTTTGAATGAAGAAAAAGGTAAAAAAGACTAAGATTAAAGTGAAAAAGAAAAGAAAAGCATTGAAAACACAGAATGTAAAGAAATTAAAATAAAGAGAACAAGATAAACATAAATTTTAGGAATATAAATGTAAAGTTATATCATAGAAGCATATATTGAAAAATGAAATGTAAGGAAAATAAAATGTTATGACATATTATTAAATATTTATGATAATACAACATGAAAATAGAAGAAAAACACATCAAAATTAAAATGTTCATGATAAAGCAATCATAAAAATGCAAAATGTAAAGAGCAAAGAGCGATAAAGATCAAAACCACTTTCCAAATTGATAAAAATATATTTATTCAAGCTAACAACTAAGAAATTAAGGAAGAGAATAAAGTAAATAAGAAATTCCCATATCTTTAGTAGATCCATGAAAAGAGCATTTGAGTCATTGGCCATTCACTTTCAAAACACAACATCATAATATTGAAGCTTGATGACACCATGGAGAAAAACTATAAAGGTTACAAAAGGCCTAAATCATTTGCTTTTGAGTTTACCTCAATGAATCAAGTAAGGGTTCAAGTATAGAAATAAAAAATAAGCTTTATTCATGAGCTTAAACTTTATCCTCTAAAAATTCCAAAATCTGAAATTTATTCTCCTTCAAGTAAAAAACTTTAGGAGCTTCATTTAAAACATCTATGTATGTTATAACCTCTTTTGACTGATCTTTCTTAGGAAAATCCTCATATAAGCAATATGCATAAGGGTCATTGTTTGTGACTAAGGATTGTTGTAAAGTCTCCTTAACAACTTCATCAATAATATCCACTCTAAAATAATTTTCCTGGTGTGAAGATTTTGACATGAGCTTAGAAAGCTTGAAAGAAACAACATCATCCCTAATCGATAAAGTAAGTACTCCATTTTTAACATCAATCACTGCCTTGATAGTAGCAAGAGATGGTCTCTCTAAAATGATTGGAATTTTGGAATCCTCCTCAATATTTTAAAATCATAAAATCCACTAGAATAGAAAACTTTCAAACCATGACCATGACATTCTAGAAAACTCCCAAGGGATACTTGATAGATCAATCAGTAAATTAGAGTGTCATTCAAGTTGGCACCATCTCCTTAACTTAAAGTTTCTTTGAAATAGAATATGGCATTAAACTCATACTCGGACTTAAATCATACAAACCTTTTCAATAACAACATTACTGATTTAGTATAGAATAGAAAACTGTCTAGATCTTTCAACTTAGGTGGAAGCTGGTTTTGTAAAATAGCATAACTCTCTATAGTTAATGCAATTATTTCAATCTCATCAAGCTTCTTCTTATTTTTTAAAATGTCTTTCATGAATTTAGTATATGTTGGCATCCTCTTAAGCACCTCAGTGAATGGCATGTTGATATGGATATTTTGAATGACTTTTGAAAACTTCTTAAATTAATTGTCTAAATTGAATTTAGCATGTCTTTATGGAAAAGGCAAGGGAGGTATAATGGCTTAGGCAAAGTTTTAAGAGTAGGATCAACTTTATCACTTCTTATATTCTTAGTAGGTAGCAAAGGCTACAATTCTTCTTCTATTATTTCTGTTTCATTATACTGAACGTGAGGTGGCAATGCCTTCTCTTGAACTTATATCTTTATAAAACCATCCATATTAGGCTCGATAATAGAAGGTCAAAAATGATGATAAACCTTAGCTTCCATATTAGAATAAGTGTCAACTTCTTTCTCAGTTCTAAGTTGTGAAACATGATAATGCTCCTTAGAATTAATTTCTGGTTGAGCTCAAAGTTTACCCTATGATTTAGAAGAGCTAAATTATTGGGCAATTTATATTCAAGCATCTTGTTATGAGTAGCAAGTTATTCCATCCTTGATGTAAAGGACTTAATGTTCTTATCTTATGCATTTTGGTTTTGGAGGAGGGTTTCCATTATTAGCTCTAACTTGGACTTTATGGTTGGTTTAAGTAAGGATTTGATGATTGTGGTGGTTGACAGTGTTGTGGAGGTTGATAGGTAGGTTGTTTATGTTGAAATATGGGTTGTGGTCTAAGAAGAGGAGGTGAATATGGTTAGTTAGGATTGGGATTGAGCTATGGATGTTCTTTCCATGAGAAGTTAGGGTGGTTATACTAACCTAGGTTATATGAGTTAGATAATGGGTTATTACGAGGTTTTCTAGAGGTTGATTGGTAAGGAAATTAACTTGCTCACTTAGAACCTGAGATGGAATAATAGATGCAAGAATATATTCCCTAAAATGAGCAACACCTTATAGCTCACAATATGAAGGACTGCCCACTAAAGAAGTAAAGATGTTATTCATAGCCAACTTATTGAGCTTATTAACCAATGCATCAAATTTAACACTCAACATAGTAATGTCATCAACATTGTGTACCCCTACTAGAATTTCTTCCTCCCCTCAATTTATCAGGATTTCATTTATATGCATTAGTGGATATCTCTTTAATCAAAGCTTAAGACTGCTGTACATTTCTTCCCATGAATGATCCATCGGTTATCGTATCTACTAAGCTCTTGACATTAGGATACAAACCATCAATAAAAGTCTGTATAAGCATCCCACTTGGAATCCCATGATAAGGCATTGATATCATAAATCCTTAAATCGTTCATTGGTTTCATACAAACTTTCATCATCCCTTTGAGAGAAAGTCATTGTCTCATTCCATAACTTTGTTGTCTTAGTAGGAGGAAAGTATTTAGCCAAGACGGCTTGAGTCAGGTCATCCCAAGTGGTGAAGGAGTTTGGAGGCTTTAAATAAAGCCAAGGTTTTGCATTATCCTTGAGGGAGAATGGGAATGACCGTAGTCGAATTGCATCCTTAAAAGCACCATTAATCTTGAAAGTGTTGTAAATCTTCAAAAATGTAGCAATGTGTTCATTAGGATCCTGCTATGGAAAACCATGGAAAGGAGAGTTGAGCACCATTTAAATGAGATTAGACTTAAGTTCAAAGTTATTGTTGTTAGTGTATACTCTAGCGTATCATGTTTTATTATAATTAATTGAATGATTTATCAATAAAAGGCATTATTCATTATTTAGTTTGCTTGAAAGGTTATTGACTAGATAATGAATTCCAAGATATTGGAACAGTACAAAGGTATTCATAAAAAGTTTATGAAATGAGATTCTTATTGTATACAAATATTCAATATCTAAATTATCCCTGATCAATATATTGATAAGAATGGTTATTATTAATACGGTTAAGATCAGCACATGTTATACTTCCTTAAGGGATAATTCTCATTCATCATGATAAGAATTGTCTAAAGTGAATATGTAGATGAGCAGTAGGGGACTGACTCATTGGAGGCCTTACCAGTGAGATTTTATATGAATAATTGATTTATGTCTATGAAATATATCACACTCATATCAGTAGTGCAAGTATTTTTAAGACTTGAGATAATAAGGTTATCTTAATTATGGATCACTATGTGTTGACTCATATGTTTTATTCCTCCAGAGCAGGCATTAATAACTTGGAGGTTGGATATAGTGTGAAGTAGTTGAAGGCATTTGTTTATCAATAAAGGATTCACCATCCAAATTAAATGTAGGGGTTTTATCTTATTGATTCATGTAATATTCTTTATTCAGGAATCTCTGGCAAGAGTAGAATGCCTAATGATGAATGAGTTTCATAAGGACATTTTGGTAATAAAGATTATGGTAAATGAAACATCAAATTTAGGGCATATTCTAACACACTTGATTATGCATTGAGTTAACATTAATCCATACTCAAACCTAAATGAGATAGTGGATGGTGAAAGGAGTTTATTGCATGGAATCTGATATGGAAGGGTTGTAGTCAAACTAATGATCGCTCAAAATTTAGGTAGTCATGATGTATGACTAGACACCATTCATGATTTACATATGATGTATTTGATAATAAATTCATATGTTGCCAATATGCTAAGAACCTAAAAGTTCGCATACTAAAAGTAAGGGAATGATAGTCATGAATGTATGCTAATGATGTAAATGTTTTATGGTTATGATATAACCTAGATTTTTCATGTTCATTAGAAATAGCATGAAAGGATCTTTAATTTGATATCAAGATCACTAAAATTTGATGAGTAGAACTCAAGATACAAGTGATTTAAGATGATATGTTCTACATGCGGTATATACGAGTTTTTAACGGAAATAATTGACTTAATGGTCAAAATGTAAATGTCATATAACTTATTCATGTATTATGAATTAAAGGGAAGTGTAAATGATTGCCATGTGCTTCTGGAAGGAGATTTAAGTTAGTCACATGCAAATCACATGCGAGAAGCATGTAACATGCACATGACTTGACTTATTATAACCTAAACCTAATTAGGGTTATATGATTATGTTTTGGTGAAAAAAAATAGAGTGACAGAAACATATTTTGGCTGCCTCTCTTCTCCTTTTGGTTTCCAAGAATTTTGAAGCATAATAACAAGGAAAAATAATTCGATTTTGATAAAACATCAAGAAGAAAATCAAATTCTATTATCATTCTTCATCCATTGCTCTTTATGTTTTGTTTTACTAGTCTCTAAACAAAACTAGTAATTTAATTACTAATCATTTTCTTAACTTGTGTGGATAGTTTGAAGATCCTCTATCCTTGGGGATTGAAAAGTTTGCTACAACTTTTCAGAAGGATAAGAAAGAAGGAGGTCGGCTTATAAGTAAGTTTTTCAGTCTCTCCTTATATAATCTTCTCTGTATTTGATGTTTTCTATGTATAGAATTGCTAGATCCAATGAAATCACATGTTTTAAAAATTTTAAATTACATCTTTTGCTACTAAACATGTTTTTCATGAACCAACAATGGTATTAGAGCGATTTGGTTTGCAATATATGCATAGAACACATAAGATTTCATTTTTCACTCATTATAGCTTGCATTTTTTTCAATTTTGAAGGGGTTAATGTTTGAATTTCGATTTGAAATTGTAACCACTTATTCTTCATTAAATTAACTTATTTTCTATAGGAAAGACCATATACATATGTAAAAAATTTTATGAGATAAAAATTCATATGTTGTGCATGCTTCTATTGAAAACCTGAATGGATTTTTTGTGTTAATCTTAATGTTCTTGCTTGATTATTTTGTGTTTAATTATTGGACATGTAATTAATCAATTATTTATTGTGTTAACTTGATTATGGATCATTTTGAATGAATTTTGATTTGATTTGGATGTGGTTTTATGGAAATCATGTTCATATGCGCATAAAAAATCAAATTTTAATATATTCGGCTTTCTCAATTTTAATTGCTCATGTTTTTCATTAATTCATGTATTTTAATGTTTTAAATACATAAATTTTTTAAAAATAAAATTTATTAATTTTTGAGATTAATAAGTATTTTATTTGAATTAAAACTCTTAAAAGGAGCAATTTGAGCACGATAAGGATTCTTATTGTTTTTGACTTCTGTTTTATTTTCTAAGTGATATATTAATATTTAAAGTGTGATTAAATAATTAATATATGACTGTTGGATGATTATTTAATTTAATAAATAATTTATTGAAATAGAATTCAAAACATCTAAACCATATTTTTTAAATGCAAGCCCAATAATTATTTTAAAAGGTAAAATTTGTTTGAATTTTAAAATTGAAAAATTGAAATAACATTATGAGAAGATTATTTATTTTGAATGTATGGATGGATGAATGACATGATGGTGATTATAGACTTAGCCTAATATGATTGAGCTTATGCATCATTTTAATTTTTGGTAAATAAGGCCTACGAGTCCTGCTTTTCCTTAAAATCTTTTTATACTTCTCATCTACTCCCCCCAAATGTAACTTGGGGTTTCTACTATTGAAATTTGTAATTAGATTACATAGGGTGTAAAAGATACAAAAGGAGGCAAAAGGCGCAAAGGAGCAAAGGTGTGACCAAAAGTGGAACTCCAAGGCAAAATTTGTAATAGAATAGTATTATTTCAAATTTTGGGGTTTGTAAAATCATGCATAACCTAGGTTTGACCTTAGACTTAGAAGTCTATAAACATCATATTATAAATTATTATAATGATGTATATATGAGTTGCATGAGCATGCCATAGCATGCATGAGCCAGGACCATGCATGGTGCACCAATTGCACATACCCACCTTAAATGTTTTTAATGACATAAAAGGAAATAAATCCCTCAAAGGAATATAAATCTAAGGCCTTCCGTTTTCTAAGGTAAGGGTGGAGAGCTTCTTGTCATTCAAGTTGTTGGACATACTCAAGCCTATTTAACACGAGGTATATCCAAGTTTTAAAAAATGGGTTCGATTTAAATAAATGTTTTATTTGTTGGGCATACCCAAGGTAAAATATTTTATAGGCCAATTTGGGGAATTATGTTATTAAGATAACATAAGTGTCAAGAGAAGTTGATAATTAAATGATTCAGTAGTCATATGAGATATGATTGACATGAGAGATGTCTACCTATTGACATTAAGTTCCAGTTTTTTGAGCGTACTCAAGATTAGGCTAAATGGTCATTGGATACTGACCCATTAAGGAAGGTAAAGTGTGACCTTCCCAGATTAATAGTTGAGGGCTATTAGTTCATAATAAAATAATAGGAGATAAAAACTAATAAAAGACCTTATTATGTTTTTAAAATACATGATGTTTTTAATAACACACTATTTCTTCTTTTTCTACAGATTTTTCTAAAATGTCCAGAAAACTTGATCTCCGTGGAATTCTTGAACATAAACTAAATGGATCCAACTACATAGACTAGATTCACCAAATTAAAATAGTTTTGAAAAGTGAATAGATAGCCCATGTATTGGATCGAGCTTATCCATGCACACCTGTAGCAAACTCCTTTGAAGAAGTCAAAGATGCTTACAACAAGTTTAACTAAGTGGATGAGATGGCCAGCAGTATTATGCTAAGAGCTATGGAGAATGATCTCTAGAAGCAACCTAAGACTATGAAGTCTCGTACTATGACTACTTATCTCAAAATGCTTTTTAAGGAAAAAGCAAGGACTGAGAGATTTGAGCTCTCAAAGGCACTCTTGAGGTGCAAGATAGCAGAGGGGTCATCAGTAGTCCGTCATGGCATTAAGATGCATGGTTACATACAGAGGCTGGAGGGTCTTGGTTTTGAACTGAAATAAGAGCTGGCAATTGACCTTATTCTACAGTCCCTACCTGATAGTTATGCATAGTTTATGCTTGACTATCAAATGAATAAGGGAGAAACTAGCATCTTTGAGCTTATCAATTTGTTAAAATATGCTCAGGAAGCCAATAAGAAGAGTACTAAAGCAACATTGGTAGTTATTTCTTCTAGGCTTACTAAAAGAAGGGCACAATCAAGAAGAAAGGTAAGAAGCCAACCCTAAAGACCAAAGGAGGTATGGGTAAGAAAGCTGTTGAGAAACCCCTCAAGCGTATTTATTCCATTGCAATAAGGATGGGCATTGGAAGAGAAATTGCAAGGAGTACCTGCAGCTGGTAAAGAAGAATCGTGCTTCTTCTTCAAGTATATTTATGATTGAGGTTAACTCTAATGCCGTTTCTAGTAACAAGAGTTAGGTATTAGATACTGGTTATGCATCTCACATTTGTTATGATTTGCAGGGACTGGTCAGTAGGAGGAGGCTAAGTAGGAACGATGCAGATATCAGGGTTGCTAATGGAGCACGAGTTACTGCATTAGTAGTAGGAACTTATATTTTACACTTAGCTTCTAATTTAAAGCTATAACTTAATAATTGCTATTTTGTTCCAAGTTTACATAAGAACCTTATTTTAGTATCTTATCTTATTGAATAAGGATTTAATTTTTCCATTAATAACAATGGTTGTTCAATGTTTAAAGATGGTATGTTTTACTATTCTGCAAATGTTGAGAATGGAATTTATATACTAAATAATACAGACCTCATTTGCAATGTTCAAAATAAGAGAATCAAAGTTGATACTCTTAATCCACTTTTTCTATAGCACTATCGTCTAGGGCATATAAATAACACTCACATGTCTAAGTTACACAAACTAGGCAACTTGGGTTCATTTGACTTTGAATCTTATGAAACATATGAATCTTATTTATTAGGCAAGATGATAAAATCATCTTTAAAGGAAAAGGTGAAAGAGCTAAAGAGGTACTAGAACTCATACATTCAGATGTATGTGGTTCTATGTCCATACATGCTAAAGGTGGATATAACTACTTCATTACATTTATAGATGACTATTCTAGATATGGATGTTTATACTTAATAAAGCATAAATCTAAAGATTTTGAGAAGTTCAAAGAATTCAAAATGAAGTAGAGAAACAACTTAGCAAGACTATCAAAACACTTCATTCCGATCAAGGTGGTGAATACCTAAGCCAAGAGTTTCTTGAACATCTCAAAGATAATTGGATTTTATCTTAATAGACACCTCCTTATACACCTCAACATAACAGTGTATCTAAAAGGAGGAATTAAACTTTATTAGATATGGTTGGATCCATGATGAGCCTTACAGAATTACCTAAATCATTTTGGGGCTATGCACTAGAGACTACTGTTCATATTTTGAACACAATACCATCAAAATTGGTTGAAGTTACACCATATGACATGTGGTATAACAAGAAACCCATCTTATCTTATTTGAAGATATGGGGTTATCCTTCTTATGTTAAAAGGATAATGTCAGACAAGCTTGAGGTGAAGTTTGATGAATGTTATTTTATGGAATATCCTAGAGAAGCCATAAGATATTACTTCTATCTTCCTTTGGAATAAAAAGTGATTATTTTAAAGCATGTTATTTTCTTAGAGAAAGAATTTCTTCTAAAAGGAGACAGTGGGAGTAAGATTAATCTTGATGAAGTTCAATCACTATAAGATGAAGCTAATCAACCGATTGATCCTACTGATGTAGAGTTAGAACCTATGGAAACACAAGCTCCAAGACACTTAACTAGAATAAAAACTATGCCAGAGAGGTATGAATTCCTTGTTCATGAGAATAAGAAAGTCTTATTAATTGAGAATGATGAGCCCACAGACTATGATGAAGTTTTGAAAAGTTCAGAATATGACTTGTGGTTAAAGGCCATGAAGTCTGAAATGGATTCCATGTCAAAGAACCAAGTATGGACTTTGGTTGATCCACCTAAAGGGATTAAGCCCATTGGGTGCAAGTGGGTCTTCACAAAGAAGATAGACATGGATGGTAATGCGGTTACCTATAAAACTTGCTTGGTGGTAAAGGGTTATCGTCAGAAACAAGGAATTGATTATGATGAAACTTTCTTACCAATAGCTATGCTTAAATCCATAAGAATCTTACTTGCGATTGCTGCTCATTTTGATTATAAAATATAACAAATGGATGTGAAAATAGATTTCCTTAATGGAAATCTGCTTGAGGAAGTGTATATGATACAACCTGATGGTTTTATATCCAATGATAGCAACAAGGTATGTTAACTTTAAAGATCCATTTATGGATTGAAACAAGCATTGAGGAGCTGGAACATACGTTTTAATGAAGCGTTTAAAGAATTTGGCTTTATTCAACATATTGATGAACCATGGGTTTACAAGAAGACTAGTGGAAGTGCAATTGCTTTCCTTGTATTGTATGTAAATGACATATTACTCATTAGAAATGATGTCTCATTTTTATAGAGTGTTAAAGTTTAGTTATCCAAACAATTCTCCATGAAATTCCTTAGAGAAGTTGCTTATATTTTAGGTATAAGGATCTATAGAGATAAATCAAGAAGGCTTATTGGTCTTTCACAGTTTACTTACATAGACAAGGTGTTAAAAAGGTTTAGCATGGATCTTTCAAAGAAGGGTAATATACCCATGGTACATGGGAAACATCCTTCTAAAGCATGGTGTCCTAAGACATAAGATGAGAAAGATCGCATGACTAGGATTCCATATGCATCAGCAATTGGATCCATCATGTATGCTATATTATGTACAAGACCATATATGGCATTCTCCTTAAGTGTCACAAGCAAGTTCCAATCTAATTATGGAGAGGAACACTGGTCGGCTGTAAAGAATATCCTTAAGTACTTGAGAAGGACTAAAGATACGTTCTTAGTATATGGGGAAGGAGATTTGCAATTAACTGGATACACAGAGATAATTTCCAATCTGATAAAGATGATTGTAAATCTCAATTAGGTTATGTGTTCATGATGAATGGTGGTGTAGTTGTTTAGAAGAGTTTTAAACAAGAGACCATAGCAGATTCTACGATGGAGGTAGAGTACATAGTTGCATCGGACACAACAAAGGAGGCTGTGTAGATAAGGAAGTTCATTCATGAACTTGGCATGGTTCCCTATAGTGTAGAAGCTATTCCTCTATTATGCAATAATAATGGAGCAATAGCCCACGTAAAGGAGCCTAGGTCTCACCAGAAGAGTAAACATGTACTTAGGAGATACCATTTAATTAGGGAGATCATTGGTAGAGGAGAAGTAAAGGTTAACAGAGTTCCGACAGAGCAAAATGTGGTGGACCCTCTCACTAAGGCATTGACACAGGGCAAGCATGATAGGCATGTAACTTCTATGGGATTAAAGTTTATGTATGATTGGCTCTAGTGTAAGTGGGAGTTTATTGGTGTATGCTCTAGAGCATCATGTTTTATTGTAATTAATTGAATGATTTATCAATAAAAGGCATTATTCATTATTCAGTTTGCTTGAAAGGTTATTGACTAGATAATGAATTCCAAGATATTAGAATAGTACAAAGGTATTCATAAAGAGTTTATGAAATGAGATTCTTACTATATGCAAATGTTCAATATCTAAATTATCCCTGATCAATGTATTGATAAGAATGGATATTAATAATGCGGTTAAGATTAGCACATGTTATAATTCCTTAAGGGATGATTCTCATTCATCATGACAAGAGTTGTCTAAAGTGAACATGTGGATGAGCAGTAAGGGACTGACTCATAGGAGGCCTTGCCAGTGAGATTTCATATAGATAATTGATCTATGTTTGTGAAATAAATCTCACTCATATTAGTAGTGCAAGTATCCTTAAGACTTGGGATAACAAGGTTATCTTAATTATGGATCACTATATTTTGACTCCTATGTTTTATTCCTCCAGAGCAGGTGTTCATAACTTGGAGGTTGGATATAATGTGAAGTAGTTGAAGGTATTTGTTTATTAATAAAGGATTCACCACCCTAGATTAAATGTAGGGGATTTATCTCATTGATTCATGTAATATTCTTTATTCAGGAATCTCTGGCAAGAGTAGAATGCTTATTGATGAATGAGTTTCATAATGACATTTTAGGAATAAAGATTATGGTACATGAAACATCAAATTTAGGGCATGGTCTAACACACTTGATTATGCATTGAGTTAATATTAATCCATACTCAAACTTAAATAAGATAATGGATGGTGAAAGGAGTTTATTGCATGGAATCTGATATGGAAGGGTTGTAGTCAAACTAATGACCTCTTGATATTTAGGTAGTCATGATGTATGACTAGGCACCACTCATGATTTACATATGATGGATTTGATAATAGATTCATATGTTGCCAACATGTCAAGAACCCAAAAGGTAGCACACTAAAAGTAAAGGAATGATAATCATGAATGGATGTTGATGATGTAAATGTTTTATGGTTATAAGATAACCTAGATTTTAATTTTTATTAGAAAGATCATGAAAAAAGCTTCGATTTGATATCAAGATCATTAAAATTTGATGTGTAGAACTCAAGATACAAGTGATTTAAGATGACATATTATACATGCATGGTATATACGGGTATTTAATGGAATTAATTGACTTAATGGTTAAAATGTGAATGTCATATATCTTTTTCCTATATGATGAATTAAAGGGAAGTGCACATGATTACCATGTGCTTCTGGAAGGAGATTTGAGTCAGTCACACTCAAATCACATGCCAGAAGTATATGACATGCATATGACTTGACTTATTATAACCTAAACCTAATTAGGGTTATATGATTATGTTTTGATGAAAACAAATAGAGTGACAGAAGTATATTTTGGCTGCCTCTCTTCTCCTTCTAATTTCCAAGAATGTTGAAGCACAAGAGCAAGGAAAAATAATTCAGTTTTGATAGAACACTAAGAAGAAAATTAAATTCTCTTATCATTCTTCATGGATTGCTCTTTATGTTTTGTTTTACTAATCTCTAAAAAAAAACTAGTAATTTGATTAGTAATCATTTTCTTAACTTGTATGGATAGTTTGGAGGTCCTTTATCCTTAGGGATTGAAAAGTTTTCTACAACTTTTCAGAAGGACAAGAAAGAAGGAGATTGGCTTATAAGTAAGTTTTTCAGTCTCTCCTTATATAATCTTCTCTGTGTTTGATGTTTTCTATGTATAGAATTGCTAGATCCAATGAAATCACATGTTTTAACAATTTTAAATTATATCTTCCACTACTAAACATGTTTTTCATAAACCAACAATTGTTATTGATATTAGGCCTTGTTATGCTTAATTAATGCCCTTGTGCGTGAGGCATTGTATATTCCTAAAGAGGTTTTCCTTCCATATTAGTGGCTATATGTCCTTGTGCACGAGGATTGACTCTAAAAGTTCTTTCAATTTCTGGATTCAATGGAAGCAAATTTTTGGCACTATTCACTCTTCTCATTCCTAAAAGGAAACAAGAATACAAAAATTATTAAAAAAAGGATATAGGTTAATTAACTACTAATGACCATCTAATATTAATGAATAACACTTAAAATCCCTGATAACAATGCCAAAACCTTGTTAGTGTAAAAGGTAATGCAATCAATATCAAATAATTAACAAACAAGTTTTGAAAAAAGAATAAACTTTTTGCTTTAACTTATCCTAATTACACTACTATAAGAATACATTTTGTGATAGTATTAGGTATCATTCACAAGGATTTTAATGTATTAAGTATTAGAGGGTAAATTGGTCAATCATCTATAAAGTCAATTTTCTTTCAAATGAAGTAAGAAAAGTGTAAAATTATAAAATGAAAGCAAATAAGTAAGTAAAATAACAATGCTAAGGCAAATGCAAGTAATAAAAGCAATCACTAAATTCAATTTGAAGTTAAGATCATAATAAATTAAGTTCAGTTTATATTAATCCAATATATCTCTTAAGCATGAATAAGTTAAAATTACTTTCTTAGTGGATAATAATTAAAACCATTTAAGATAGATTTAAACCTATTCCTACATGTATTTGGATCATAATCTTAAACTATTCAATGCTCAATTGATTAATCATCATCCCTAGTAAATTAATCAAAAGTCCATTTATATTTTCAAATTAATTAAATGCTTTTCCCAAAGTTAATGATTAATCATGAATATGAACATCAACAATAAGTTGGCCAATACTCATTGACAACATCCAATCATTAAGATCAAAATAAAAAGGATAAGAGAATAAGTTAGATTAATAAAATAGTATTAAGTTCACATCTAAATCCCAAACAACAATTACCTTAACTAATGAAAATCTACTCACAATTCATAAGTTTTAAAATAACCAAAAGCAAGATAAAATAGAAGATTTTTTCAACCATTAAAGATAAAACAAGGAAAATAAAATCTTTAGCTGCTTCTTAGATTGGGTTATTGATCTTCTTCTTCTAATCTTCAAGATTCCAAGATTTTAGTGCTCAACTCACTGAAATAAGATAAAAGCAATTAAAGATCTATAAGAAAACTAGGTAATTCTATAAAAATGATAATTGATTCTAAAAATAAAGTAAAATCAAAAGGATTTTAACAAATCTAATTGTAATTAATAAACCTTGAATTTTCCCTAAAAGGTTCCCATAAGCCATCTAAGCTCCGCCTTCTGAGAAAGAAAAAAATAAATATATACCTTCAATTCAAATGAATCTTAACCATCCAAAATATATGATCTAATGACATAAAAAAACCCTAAAAATGGAAGATTCATCATACAGATAAGTCATACTCAACTCAAGTGAGTTGATACTCAAGTTAAGTAAGATGCTGAAAAATAAGACTCATTGTTACACCCACTTTAGGACACTATTGTGTGTGGCACTATGGAGTGTCCTCGATGTTGGATAGGATTATATGCACCTGTATGAGTACATGCTTGTTTGACTATTGGTTATGGATATGAAATGAGAATGGGTTCTTGCTTGTGTTGATAATGTATGCTATGTGATTATGTCTGATGGTATAGGAATGTACATGTATATATGTATATGACTGCCACTTATGTGTATGTATGGCAATGTGCTATAAATGGTTATGTGTATAATCATGTTGAGATATATAATGATAGGGTGAGATGATATTGTACCTTTTTGATGAATGTGGAATGTTGAATGTGATGGGTATAATTGATAGGAGAGGGAAGAAGTATAGTGGAAGGGGGGGGGGGGGTTATTATCGCCTTATTGAGATTTCTTTGTAGTATAAGGGGCAAAAACCATGTATGGCATGATATGATAGAGGGTTTAGAAGTGTATTATATGTTGGTTTTGGTTTAGGTACCTTGAGAATGAGCTTAGAATGGGTTGTGGTTTGTAGGTTGGTTGTGGTACGGACGTACGGATCACCGTACGGGCGTACCAAGCATGAGAAATGAGTGGCATTCGGTTCCTGGAGACCGTATGGGCATACCAAGCATGAGAAATGAGTGGTATTACGTTCCTGGAGACCGTATGGACATACTAAGCATGAGAAATGAGTGGCATTAGGTTCCTGGAGACCGTACGGGTGTACCAAGGGTTGTCCGACCATACCAGTGCTCGCAGGAAAATAGGTTTATCAGGAAGAATGTGGTGGTATGGGCATACCAGATGGGGGTATGAGCATATCATTCCTCGCAGGATTTTGTGCTTGTCATGAGTTTTAGCTCCGTACGGGCGTACCCAATGTGGTACGACCATACATGACTTAAGTTTGACTTTTCAATGGATAAGAACAAAGCTTTTCCTTGATTTTCTTTCATCTTTATCTTTCTTAAACCCTTAAAAATAACAGAGTTAGGGGTCTTGAGTGCCTAGAAGTTATGAGAGCTAGGAGACAGAGATTGTGATCATAGTAGTGGGACTATGGGCATACGTTAGAAGTAGTATTGCTACAGGTTTGTGCTAGTCTGTGCTAGTTTATGCTAGTTATGTGAATTACGATGCTTTACTTCTTGTTTCACTTGGGGGACCTAAGTAAGGTCCAGAGAAATGATATGCCCTATTTCTATGACTGTATATTGCTTATGCTTTCCTATGATGAGCATGGTACATGTATAGGAAGCATCATATATACATAATCATGGCATGCATGAGGAAGTATAAGGGGAAAAGAAAGAGAAAGAGAGAGTTGTTTATAGAGCTATATGCTCTAAACCTACTGGGTCATATAGATGATGGATTCCCTCAAGGAATCATAAAGTTAAATGCCCTCCCAATAGAAGATGAGTCTTGAGACCTACAGTTAAAAAAAATAATACTGAAGGGTTCACTAAACCATAAAGTTAAATGCCCTCCTTCGGGAGATGAGTATCGGTACCTATAGGGAGCCAGTAGGGAAAGGATATGTGCACATATATACAGGAAAAAAAAGAGGGAATGAGAAGAATGCATGGCATAAAGGCATTCTCTTTCTATATGTTGATAAAGGCAATGGATTCATTTATGCATTCCTTACGTTCACATCGGATGACGACGGACTATGACTGTGTTATTGATTGAGAATGATTGCTGAATGACTGTTGAATGGGTGAGATGATGGAATGATATTTAATGTTATTGGCTTGATTATGACTATATGTTCCACTAGCACCATTGAGTTTTATTCTCAGCGTTTATCATTTGATAAACGTAGGTACTGAGCCTTCAGGAGAGTGATCTAAAGAGTGATAGTGGGTGTTAGCAGAGAACTCCTCATTCTCGAAGTGGTACTGGACTGTAGAGGCATACTCCTGCTAGTTTGTTATTGTAATTTATATTGATCATAGAGGCAGTAGTTGTTACTGTATTTTTGGTGGTGATGCTTGTAGCTGGTGTTGTAATTATGTAATTTTTGGAAACTCTAATGTAAGACTAATCATATATATAATATAAACTGAGATGTTTGCTAATCCGAATTGTATGAATGAATGAATGGGTATCCAGGTTAAGATAGGTATCATTGAATAGACGCTACACTGCAATTTCTTATCACCACTAAATACAGGATGTGTACCCATACAAACTAAAATAGGTCATATAGACGATGTATCCTTTGTAGTGTGAGTGTCGGTTTCCTTATAGGAGATCATTACTCATGCTACGGGAGCATGTCACTCCAATATGGGCTGGGCATGACACTTATAGAGGTAATGACATACTCAACTCAAGTGAAGATGCATGTACATATGCATACATACATACATACATACATACATATGTGTGTATATATATATATCGGTAGCTACAAAATGACACTTCCCTTTTTCTTTTCAGTAGATTTAAATTTTATATTGTTTATTCTTTTAGCATGAAGTGATAATTTATTTTTTTGGTCATGGTTAATTAAAGTTTATTTCATCATATTGTTATATCAAATTAATCTTGATGTTCTCTTTTAATTTATTTTCATTATATAATTTTATATTCATTATCTTATCAATATCATGTTTATGATTTAATCTAACTAATTAATCATATAGTTAGATTATATATTGTTAGTGAATAAATTTAAATTCATAAATTTAAATTAATTTAAATAATAGTGTGTCATTAGGAAATCAAATGAATAATTTGAATAAGCCATACAAATGAGTTTGTTGATTAGAATTAAGTATTTCTCATCTTAATGCTATCAATTAAATAAAACTTTAAGGAATATCCTTTGAATTATTTATCAAAGTATTAATTATCAAATATTTTGTAATTAATTAATAATTAAGAAAAGATTATTATCTTTGACAATTATAATTGATTTATAAAGAAATTAATTGAATTATCTTTACATATATGAATAATATGATGATAATAAATTAAGATTATAAATACAAAAAATCTACAAAATGACAATGAATTTTTTTACAAGAGTGGAGAAATATGTTGCTAATCTCTTTGGTGATAGATATATGTCCATAATTAAACCAATTGTCACTAAATTTTTGACAAGAAAGACATTTTATTGCTATTTATCATTGTTGATTTATTATGAAAAATTTCATCTTCATTTATTATCGTTAATTTTCAATAGAAAATATTATCATTATTTGTCATCTTTAGTTTGAGATGGATAAATTTTGTTTCTATTTCTATCTTTAATGACTAAATTTTATTTTTTACTTGTTAAATCATTAAATTATGAAATTATGTAGTTAATAGTTTAGAAGGTAATTAATCAAAGTGAATTAAACATATAATAAAAACTACAATTTTTCTCGAGAATCCGATAGATTTTTCTCTATAATTTACATATTTTCATAATTTAACATTTGTAAAATAACATTTTTATAATTGATAGTCCATATTGAAGACATTCTTTACCTTTAATTCTATAATTTCATTCCAAATGTTCACATTATTATGCATCCATTTAAGTATAACATAATTTGAATAAAGTTAATATAACTAACATCATTTTAAATATTACAATATGAAGTAGAAAATGGAATAAAATTCAAGGTAGGTTAGGGAGATTAGTAGTATCATCATCCTTATGATCCTCTGATATAGGAGGATCAGTATAAATAATAGTCAGATTTGGATTAGACAATTGCATTAGTGTTACACCCATAAGTTAGAGGTTAGTCATAAGTTACATTTCACATGATCTACCAAAGGATTGATATTTTCCTAAAGGGCAACCCAAAGAGTAAATTATTAGTGAAACTTCAAAAGGGGTAACCACTCATTCTCATTTTAAGGAAATTCATAATAACATTGCATTCATCTCTCAACTAGAGCAAAGGAACATTCATGATGCTCTAAATGATGAAAATTAGGTCCTTAATATGCAAGAGGAACTCCATCAATTTGAGAGAAACAAGGTGTAGACCTTAATACCTAAACCTAGTGATGTTTCTGTTATTGGTACTAAGTAGGTTTTTAAAAATAAGTTAGATGAGGATGGTACCTTAACTAGAAATAAAGCTAGGTTAGTTATAAAGGTCTATAGTCAAGAAGAGGGGATTAACTATGATGAAAGCTTTGCCTTGGTAGCCCACTTGGAAGCAATCTGGATGTTACTAGCATATGCATCTCATATAAACTTCAAACTATTTCAAATGGATGTTAAAAGTGCTTTTAAATGGTCTTATTAAAGAAGAAGTTTATGTTGAATAACCCCCCAATTTTGAAGATTTTAATTTATCTAATCATGTTTTCAAACTCACCAAAGCCTTGTATGGACTTAAACAAACTCCATGAGCTTGGTATGAAAGGTTAAGTTCTTTTTTAATTGATTATGGTTTTAAAAAAGGCAAGGTTGATATTACTCTTTTTATTAAAAATTATAAGCATGATCTTCTTCTTATGCAAATTTATATGGATGACATTGTATTTGGTGCTTCTAATGAAGAGTTATACAAGGAATTTTATAAGTGTATGCAAGGGGAGTTTGAGGTTAGCATGATGGTAAAATTGAAATATTTCCTAGGACTTAAAGTTAAGCAATGTCAACATGGTATCTTCATAAACTAACATAAGTATACTCAAGAGATGCTCAAGAAGTTTGGAATGAGTGAAGCTAAAGCAAGCAAACCTTTAATGAGCATAATTACAAAGCTTTATCTAGATTAAAGTAACAAGCTTATTGATCAAAACAAATATAGAGGTATGATAGGTAATCTTCTCTATTTAATTACTTCTAGACTCAATATCATGTTTACTGCGTGTACGTGTGCTTGCTTTCAAGCTTTACATAGGGAATCTCATTTATCTACTATTAAATGCATTTTCAAATACTTGATTGGACTTTACTGGAAATATGTTAGATAGAAATAGCACCTTTGGCACATGCCATTTCCTAGGAAATTGCTTGGTTTCTTGGTATAAAAAGAAATAAAAGTCTATTACTTTATCTATTGTTGAAGCTAAATATATGTCTATCGGTTGTTGTTATGCTCTAGTGTTATGGATTCAATAATAATTGAGAGACCATAATTTGTGTGTTTCATGTACATTTATAAGATATGATAGCACTAGTGCTATAAATTTATCTAAGAATCCCATTCAACATTCTAGGAGCAAGTATATTGATATTAGGCATCATTTTCTTTGTGATAATGTACAAAAAGGGAAGGTTATGTTGGAATTTATTGATATAACTCACCAACTTACTATACATATTGGCTGGTACACCTGTACACTCTTCTTTTTGCTTTAGTAAAATCTGGCAATAGCTGGTATATGACTATACAACATTTATGGTACACATGTATACTTAATTCTTCAGTTTTCCAAAAGCTCTAGTAGCTTCTGTATGACTATACGTTTCTTTTGGTATGCCTGTATATTTGATCTTTTAAAAACTCAAAATTTTTCTAGCAACTAGTGTATGGCTATATGCATATCGTGTACATCTGTATGCATCCATTTTTCAAACACCCTAATTTTTAGTAGCTGTTGTATGACCATATGTATTAGACGGTATGTACGTGACGCTACAACCCTCATTTCTTAAGCCTAAAATCATATTTTTCTTTATTTCCACCACCATTCTAAAATCAATTTCTCTCATTTTTGACCTATTTTCTTACAATTCTGACTCAATTTAACACCAAATCAACTCATTTTTCACCATATTTCTTCAATTTGCTTCAATCATTCCATTTTTTCTTCCAATTTCTCATCATCATTCATTGATTTTCTCTTGTCTCTTTCATGAATCTCACATTTTCTCCCTTGTTCACTCTAGTTTATTGATTTTGCAATTTTGTTTTTCATTTTACATGGCTTCTCATGGCAGTTCATCTTCCCAATCTTGAGACAAAGGGAACCATGTCCAAATGGAGGATCATGAAGAAATGCCTCCTCCTTTCCGTGATCCTCAGTTCTTAAAGCGTTGAGGTATTTTGTATCATAAACAATTCACCCCTTGCCATTTTATCATACCCAAACCTGGTGTAACATACTCCCATAGAATAATTAATAATCTCTTAGCAAGGAAATCACCAACCATCCTATAAGGGTTTGTACAAATTTTTCGTATTTCAACTTATTTAACTATATCAAATAATTTGTACTTATAATCAAATGATATTTGTAAACATGGGAAATATCAATACATACTAGTATTCATTCATTATATCTTATGAATACACCATATATCTGTCATTCATAACCATACTATCATCTATCATATGAAATCTGTGTATTTAGTTTAACATATTTTAATGGTATCAATATTACATATAATAAAAGTTCATAGCATAAGTATTATTGCCATAAGGGTTAGTTTAGCAAGCTGTATAAGAAAAGGACATCTCGGAGTATGTTACATGTCACACCCACATACTCATAGCATCCTTTTTGTGCTTGCATTTTATGCATGCAATATGATGAAGGAATGAAGAAAGTATGAAATGCATGGTAATGTTATGATTATGAATACCTTGAATTAATATATGTGCTATTAAATGTCTTAGAGATGATGGAAAGTCCATAAGATATAGAAATTATAGAGAAAGGAATATAAAAGAAATGAAAAGAAATATTAAGTGATGAGAAAGTGTTTAAATTGCCTTAAGATGTGCATTGGAAGTGCTTATGCGTATGGTCTTTAATAATGCTCAATTATGGAAGTGATACATAGAATGTGACATCTTGGCATGCTAGACATGTTATCGTATATGAATGCACATGATAAAATGCATAAGAGGAAGTGGTGGTGAAGTTAGAATTAAGTAAATATTAAGTATGAATTTACGACATAAATGCCATTTTATAAAAAGAGAGGGGCAATTATGGAAACTAAAAATATGTATGTATGTGTATATTTGTGTGCATTATGACATGTATGATATGTATGACCATGGCATGGAATTATGTAGAAACTAATTCATTAAAGGAGTAAGAATTCAATTTAATCAAGGAAATTAATGATATGTTGACAAGTGTAAACATATGATTGATTCCTTCTTTGACTTTGTTAAAAATAATAAAATGAATATGTAAGAGTAGCGCATCCCGGACACTGGAGCGCTGCACGCTGTTCGGCGTGAAAGGCCATGGTGCTTGCTCTCAATGGCATTCCCTGTGTCGATTGCTTTTAACCTAGAAAGATCGCGTCGAAATTTAATGGAGTCGCCACCTAGTTTGCTTTGTCAATTCAATTGAATGACTCGAAAAACTAGGAAATAAAACCCGGGCCTCCCTGTGTTAGAAAGTGGCCTGAATTTCTTCAGAGTTTGGGTTCGGGATTTCGAATTTATTCATGTTCCATCTTATTATGTTCACTCATTTGATTTTAAACGAAAGCTTACCTAAGCACACAATTAGGTTTAAGTTTGATTAAGCATACGATTACATGGCATAGGGCACTCAAGAAAGCATATCAGAAATAATAAAGCATAAAGAAAGCAATAAAAATGCAGAAAAATAAATGCAGAATAAAGATGTGGGTATTTAAGTACAACCCACCCAAAATAATCAAAAGCAAATAAACGAAAATATTTGGGTATTTAATACAACCCAACCAAAATAATTAAAAGCAAATGGAGCAAAGCATGTAAGATTATAATTTTGGGCCCAAGGCCCGATTACTTTCCTCAAAGTCCAATGGGTTTGCTTCGATTGGGCCTTGGGCCTGGC